>CABEEJ010007002.1:0-19601 GCA_901482245.1 Timema douglasi | reverse complement strand
CACACACACACACACACACACACACACAGAGTCCGACACCTTAGATAAGTTGGTAGTGTGTCTGCCTACTGAGCTAAGAGTCCCGAGTTCGATTACCAGCATGGCTGAAAATTTATCATTAATGAAAATATGGGTTTACTCTATTACAGTGATAAGTTGACAGCTGGGGACTGGAAGTTGTGCCTGTCCTAGACTTAAGAATATAAGACATATGAAGCTACGACAGGCGCCAGCCGATAGTAGAAAATATATGGCTTTGGTCAAAGAAAACTAATGGATGATAAAATATATATATATAATTTATTTTTAAAATCTTACTCCTTGAATTCCAGCTGCAATAAAGTCTATGATTCCCGCCTTCTTCTCTCTAACATCCAGCCCAGGTGCACGCAGAATGGATGTGAACACACTCTGAATTCCATCCATAGCACATGTTTCCATTTCTTCAGTCATTGCCACTTCCACAAGCTCAGAGATTATACTGTAAAACATCATTCATGAATAGAAACAATATACTCACAATAATTATCACCCAAATACCTAATTTGTTTCTACTTTTCACCCTTCTTTGACACACCAATAACACAAGAGATATTTTTTTTATGATAAAAGTTAGTGTAATGGGTAGATTTGTATTTCTTACTCATAATATTCCTCTTCACTCTGAACTATTCTCTTGTAAGCGTCAGTCTGGTAAAGTTTCCATAGAGGCAGACCATAGTAGGTGTCTCTGGACGCAATGAAGTGTTCCTTGACAGCACGGGCCAGTCGAGAGGCGAGGGTCCCCAAGTCTTTATCAAGGAACCCTAGTCTACGACCCAGGACCAATACGCAGATACCTGTAAACTGCCCACTATCAGAAACTTGGAATTTTATAAAAATATAAATTACCTTTTAATGACACATTTTAAATGCATGTTTATAATTAATACACAAGTAACAATCTTCAAATTAGATACCCACAATAAAGTAGTTTTTTTTTTTGCATTACATCTCATTATCCGTTAGGGGTTGTATGCTTGTTTACTAATTACACTAATGGTTTGGGCAATTAGGAAGGTTATATTTCAAGTGTACACGCATTTGCATGGAGGGAGAGTTAAAGCCAGTTTTGGGAAAACCACCCTTGGTACACCTGACCGAGACTTTAGCCTCGATCTCCTTATCATCAGCAGTTTAGTCTATTGCGAGAATAGTGCTTTATGCCATTCGGCCTCCAAAGCGGGTCAATCAAGTTTACTGACTGCCCTATTTGGCTTATAATCTCTTCTCCAGGTTAACACTGGTTTATTTCCTTAAATGTCACTCTCATTTTATCTACCCCTAACATAACTATCTAAAAGTATAATACAGTAGAGCGTCGGAAATCCGGACGTCAAAAATCCAGAGCGTTGCAAATCCGGATCGGCGGTGAGAGCAGTTAGGGGAGGTAGTGGAAGGTGTCCTTGAGAGTTCAATGACTTAGCCAGTCACCTCTCCTTGGTCACGTGCTCGGCTCAATTCTGTACTATCATTTACAAACTTTACAGCAGTGGTGAAACCTTCGTTGTATAGTTGCCTTGTGACGTTTTAGTGTGCGAGTTAAAACAGTACATATTTTTACTTTGTTAATCATGTCATCATTATCAAATAAAAGGAAACATAAATTTTTATCTATAAAGGATAAGTTAGAAATTCTACAAAGACTGTCTAAAGGGAAAAGTGGTGCATCTCTCGCTAAAATATATGGTGTGGGAACTTCAACCATCAGTGACATTAAAGCAAAGAAAGACAGTTTGCAACGTTTTGCTTCAAAACTAGATTCTGAAGGTTCACAGAAAAGAAAAACCACAAGAACGGCAAAAAACAGTGCATTTGAAGACGATGTACATTTTGTTTACGCAGAGGAGAAGTTTAGGTGAGCCTATTTCTGGTCCACTCATTTGTGAAAAGGCGAGCCAGATAAATGAAAAACTTGGCGGGCCTAAAGATTTCAAAGCTAGTTCGGATTGGCTGAAGAATTTTAAAATGAGACATGCGATTAGAGAACTGGATGTCCAAGGTGAAATATTATCTGCTGATAATGCTGCCACAATGATATTTAGGAAAATAATTTGTTAGCATGACAATTGAGGAGGGCTACACAAGAGATGATGTTTACAACGCTGACGAAACTGGGATAAATTGGCGTTCCCTACCCCGGAAGTCATTGGCTTCTCGTAGAGAAAAATCCGCTCCTGGTTTCAAGGATACAAAGGAAAGAGTGACAGCAATGGTTTGTGCTAACGCAAGTGGTTCTCACGCTTTGGATCTGTTGGTTATCAGAAAAAGTAAAAAGCTACGATGCTTTAAGAACATTAAAACCTTACCTGTAATTTACAGGTCACAAAAAAAACAATGGATGGATGCAGCAATTTTTACCAAATGATACAAAGATATTTTCATTCGCAGTGTTAAAAAACATAGGAAACAAAACAAAAAAGAAGGCCAGGTGGTCTTCATCATTGAAAATGCCCCAACTCACCCTGGCCTTGATGTCTTGAACCAAATCGACGATAATATTCAAGTCATGTTCCTGACTCCAAATGTAACCTTCATACTACAACCAATGGACCAGGGGGTCATAGAAAAAATGAAAAGAATTTATAGAAAACAGATGCTTTGTCGGATCTTGCTAGCTGAAAGAGACAAAGAAAGTGTGCTGCAGTTTGTGAAAAACCTCAGCCTAAAGGACGCCATTTACATGGTAGCAGCTGCCTGGGGAGGGTGCCCGTCATTTGTCCTAAAGTAATTTGACCTAAGTGTAAGCTAAATGCTTTTAGGCCAAACGCCTTTAGGCCAAACGACTATTTGTAAAGTTAATTTTTAGACCATTTATTAAAATGTGTTTTGCTGTCTCCGGAAACATTCGCTATGATTTGTAGCGATGCTAATAGATGGTGAGGTGTGTAGTGCTTAGTTAAATAGTATATACTACCGTTTCACAATATGTATGTCTTTTATCAATTTACTACTTCCCAAGGTATAGCAGCACGTCCTTTAACCTGTAATACCACTTTTGTACGTTGAACTTTTTACATTGCCAAGGATTTGTACTAGTTTTTGTACCATTTTGTATCAGAAATAAAAAGTTTTGAACCCGTACCGTTTTTTATTAATTAGCACATACATGCAGTCACACCATTTTAATAATTTTATTTATTTTGAATTTAGAATTTTTTTAAGTGCCAAAGTATATTTTATCAGTCTTTCTTAGTACATTTGTTTATTAATTTTGCTAAATGAATTAATAATTCATTTTTTATAATCATATTAACTTACTCAAGTTTTCCCATGGCTTTGCTCACATTTAAGTTGGGTAAATTATCTTATTTTTAGCAAATCATCTAAACCAGGTTTTCTCAAACTCTATGATATTGAGCCTTATATTAACATTAAAAGTAATTGTTAATACTCTTTTCTTAGAATAAAATAACTTTTTTAGGTTAAAATACAAAAATGAGACATTATTTAATTGATTTCTTTATTTTCTGATAAGAGCTTTTTAGAAGTTTATTAAGAATAGTAAAGTTTTTTAAGGTATTAATTAATTTTATTGCTTCATAAGCCAAACGGAATATTAATTTTTTAGTCAATCATAATTTAGCAAGTCGAGGGTAGGGAAAAATTGGTTCCCACCTCATTTGAAATCCCCTCACGCCTCGCAGTTTGAGAAACCCTGATCTAAACTACCAAAAATACAATTTCAGACACGTGTGTGTGTGTGTGTGTGTGTGTGTGTGTGTGTGTGTGTGTATATATATATATATATATGCAGTCTTTGTATCAATATTTGTTCGCTTATGCGGAGATATTGTTGAAATGAACAACAAAAGAAATAGTTTAAATTTACTAATTAAACATGAATTAATTTGAAAGAATCACTCTAGTAAGCACCTCAGCTTATCAAATAAATTGTTCTGTTAGTAATTGTTTTTATTGGTTTTTGAAAATTTTCCCTTCTCCTCCCCAATCATAATTTCTCTAACTCCCTTTTCTATCTTAAGCTAGGTGCTCAAGTTAAATTATTTTTTTAAGGTTGCTTTTTGATTTCACAATATTGGCCACATGCGGTATACTTAGGCAGGGGTTCTCAAACTCACGGCCTGCATATCATATCTAACTGGGCCGCTTGTCTGCAAACTCTTAAATAAGTATTTGGCCTGCAGTTACACCCATACACACACACACACACACACACACACACAAAATAATAGTTTAATTAAAGTGTGAATATAATATTGAAATAAAACACTTAAAAAATAATGCAATTTGAAATGGTTTATCACTTTTTAAATAGTGGATTGTGGGGATTTTTGTTTACATATTTTAATAAATACTGCTTTGAGTGATTCTTTAACCCATATTAACATCTGTAAAATATAAGTCATGTAATATTTTAAATACATAATATCAAACAGCTATTATAGAGTTACATCGGTGGGCACACGGATTAAACGTCAGATTATTATGATATAGTTAGCTGGTGTCGGGGAAGACTGGGCTCGAATTCCATCTGGATGTACAAAGGGTGGATTTTTCCTATTTAAGGTCTCCCACATTCCTTTTCTCAAATGCAGTTACATTTCCTCCACATTATATGTTCCTCATCTCTTACTTACTGGCATTATTAAAATATGCTTAGTCAGGATGACTAGTAAGACGCGCCACAAAAACAAAAGTACCTATATAATATATTTAAGCAAACATGGTGGTATATTCCGTGGCCCTCAACACACCTCGAATTTGTGAATCTGGACCTTCAGCTAGTTTGAGTTTGAGAAACACTTATGAAGGCAATAACTTTTTAGTTTACAAATTCTCATAACACTTTTTGAATGATTCCCCTATAAATGCTCCAAATTTCAGCTTTCTAGGTCATTAAGAAATGTGAAAATTTTCTGTACCTCAATATTTACCAACCAAACCAAACCTTTTCTTTAATTATTGGTAGACGCATGGTGGGGTAGGTTTTGTTGTTGGGATAGCTTGTCTGAATATTAAATATTTGAGAAAAACTATTTTTTTTATTGCATTAGCTCTTCAAGTTTTTTCATAATACATATTTTTTCTTGCAAAACTGTACAGGTCCTGGAATAATTCGTACTACACGAAAAACAGTTCAACAACAAAAAATTAAAAATGACGTATTGTTTCTACTTTTTAGGTTCATGCATCTCACAGACATTATTACATTTTGTTATTTTTTTTTGGCTAAACTAATAATGCAAAACTCCATTATTGGGTGAAAAAGTTTTAAAATCATGTATATTTTTTTGCATAGGAAAATAAAAAAATATCTGATAGGCGTGGGAGATACGCTAACTTTGCTTCCCCGGCATTTTTTAATATTAAATATTTGTTATTTAATAAGTATTATGGTGCAAAACGCCATAATTAGGTTATATACAAGACATTTACATTGACATTAAAAGAAGACAAATTGTAGATGTGTATTTGTAAGGGAGGGGGCTACGCGTGACCTTACCCCCACCATTTTTATATATTTTTCCCTTGCAAACATATTATGGGACCATACTTGGTGCAAAACAGACTTTTAATATTTACATTATACAAAAAAAACTAATTGAGGATGGGAACTACACTTATTATTATTAGCACCGCGTTTTACTACCCGTTTGGGTTATACGCAAACTACATTTAACCTGCTTTCTCGCACCCCTTCCTCCCATAACAATTGTCTGGGACTAGAAAAAAAAAAAAGTGCCAAATAGTGGTATAATTACATATGAAATTAATTTTTCAGGGGGTGGGATGGAAGACAACTTAAGTGATCTGCTATAGGCCATAACTAAACACCTTCAGGTTTATGTGGCTTGTGTTGGCTTAGAGCACTATTTGGAGGACAGAAATACCCAACTCAGGAAAACATTAATAATATACATTAAGACAGATAAGCTTGAATATTTTGGGAATGTTTGATGCACAGTAAAAAAATTAGAAAAAAGTTTAGATATCACAAAATGCTTTCAATATGGTACCACTTTACAAGAATCTCTCTTAAGAATAATATTTTGTAAAATATTAAATTAGTGTTTAAGGTTACATAGAGATTTAAAAAGTATAGTGCCTTTAAGGAAACAGTACAAGAGTTTTTAAAGTGATATACGTTTATCTCTGTGGTCTATATCATCCATTCAAGTGAGGCCCCTACCTAAATTTTGTACAATGACAAAATAGAAGAAGGTACGCATAAGTTACACTTATAAGAATAGACATAATTATAAAATATACATTTGCACAGTTTGAAAAAAGTTTTAACTATAGACTTAATTGTAGTTAAAATCTTTAAAGGGGTTTACGCTTTATTCAAAGTATTAAAAAATGAATTTTTTTTTATCATGGTTGGTTCACACATAAATTTAGTCCTCCCTTATTACATCCCCATTACTTTATTTATTTGAAATCATGTAGTGAAATCATTTCATTGTTTCATTTATTTGGGATATTTAACGTGCACTTTCTAAACCAAATAGTTATATTACTACACGACTTACAAACTAACTTAAATCTAGAACAAATACAACATCCAGCCCCCTGACAGTTTATTCATCATTGTGAAAGGGGAAAAGCACAGTCAACCAATGATACGTTTTTCGGACATACCAGGAATCGAACCATGGACCTTTAGCTCAGTATGCATACACGCTACCAACTGAGATAAAGTGTCGGACTATGTATTGAAATCAACATTTAGTACGGTTTGTGTGTTTTTAAGAAAATATTTCTAGATTACGTGATAAAAAATTACACCTCTGTACACAAATAAAAAATTGGTACCTTGGTATTAACGCTGTAAGCTACCTGGTCTCATAAGTCATCGAACTCAAAATATAACTTGTTTTTGAGTGACGTGGAGGTCGGGGTGTAGTGTAGTTTTTCTTTTATATTCATTCAAGTATTAAATTATAAAAGACTTGTGAGATTTAAATGTATTTATTGAATGATCATAATACTTGTGTAAATATTTTATGAGAGTTCGGCCATTCATTTTTTCTTGTACAAACGCTCCTTCGGTCTAAAATGTGAGACCCCCTGGTCTAAGTCAATATAAGTTAATATGTTGAATAACACACTCTGATAGCTTTGTCAGTTCGAAGTACTTTAATATTAATTTTAACCGAAAGTGGGTGGGGTGCTAGTGATTCTGAAGTCTCTATAAGAGAGGTCCTCAGTGTAATAACCCATATATTGTGTTAAGAGACTTACAAACTAAAACGAACTTAATTACCAGAATGGTGGCTACTAGCTATATACATTTTCTTGTATACAATGTATAGAAGCTACTATGGTTGTGCTTTTTTCAAATGAGACTATAAGTGGCACTTTTAATATGTGTGTGTGTGTTTTGAATATAAAGTCTTAAACCAAGTTTTAAAAAGGAGCCTATGTATCCGACTCATCTTCTGTGTCTTATGATTTAGTTATAAAATAAATAATTTATGTTTGTATTGAAACTATTAGGGGTCATGGGGGAAGGTGCCCTGTTTACCCCACCCCCTTGGGTACGCCACTGGTTTTAAGTAAACGCTTAGTGAGAGGTCATTTTATCATAGATATAATTAATTTATAAGATATGATAGTTATTTCAATTGTTTTTATGAACTTATAATGCCCCTTTTCCTCGGCAAGTGAAAAAATCAAAAGTATATCCGTTAGCTTTTATTTAATTAAAGGATACTAAACCTTTAGATAAACACCCATTATAAAAGGTTTAGATTATATATATAATGTTAATAATGAATACTTTTTGAGCCAGTGTGTTAAAGGAGTCTCATTTTATATTATCAAGTCAATTTAGTAAGTATAGTATTTATCTTAAAAATGTTAATCCAAGTTTAAAATTAATTAAAATTATACAAAAATGTGCATTTGTTATATTTGAATATGATGTATTTTCACAGTCTAAAATATGTTTTTCAAATTAAATAGAGTAAGCTCTAGTAATATTGTTTTTTCATTGTATCTTCACACCAGTCAATGCTTTCCGCATTTAATATAAAATAGAAGGTAGGTATGAGGAAAATAGAATTATGAGAAGTACCCTCGTTTGCATGGAAATAGCAGGAAACCATTTAGGAAAAATTACCATCAGTACACCAAGTAATTGAGCAGCCGCGGTGTGCACATTTTTGTCCTAGATTCATTATTTCATAGTAAAAAATCTTTCTTTCAAAAATGAAGATAAAATATATATATATATATATATATATATAAAGAAAATATTAGATATCACTCAATTTTACACAAAAATATACAAATCAATACATTATTTAATCTATATAAAGCAAAGGATATGAAGCAAGACAGAGGTGCCCACCTACAACTCGTGAGCCTCAAAACAAATTATGTTAGTGGGTTTGAAAAAGAACCAAAGGAAAGTTGCCAGGGAACAATGAATTTTTGTTATGGATTACTTCAAGGTCGTTTGCTATTATTAGGAATGGAGGGAGGTAAGGACTGCTGCCTAATCCCACCCTTCAAAGTCTCTTGTAGAGTGCGACGTCACTTTCTGGTGTTGGAGAACACACGCGATCCTAGCGGCGAGATATTTTTTACTAACCAAAGCTAGTCAGATTTATCCCTCTGGCCTCTGCAGCAGCCATTGGCTTTTCGGAGGTCCACTTGCTTACATCGTACGTTTTTCTTGCCCTGGGAAGTTACCATCCTGTAAACACTTCCACATTTTGTATTTTTACATTTTATGAAGACTTAAAAAAATTCAAACGACAAATCCATAAAATCTTTTGTATTTTTGGCACAATATAATAGGGTATTAGTTGAAATAAATCCTGAGAGTGCTTTGCTAATTACTAGGAGGGAAATTAGTATATAGTTTTTAAATAACGGACTTATTGTGTTAATATAGCCCATGTTAATAATATCACCGTAATAAAAATAGTTACACTGTTTGAAAAAAATAACTGTACTAATTTTATGTAATAATAGTTATAATAATTCTAACAATAATAATAGAGTTAAGGATCTAGCCAAAACCACAATTTAAATTTATATATATATATATATATATATATATGACCATTGTAATATTTACTGGCAAAATTTATTTAATGCGTCACTATTATATATATTAATTATTAATACAATAAATTTAAAAAATATATGCTCATATATATTTCAGTAACTCTAAACGAAAATCGGGCGTCCCTTCAGATAAATTTAAAGTGGGTGGGTTCAATATTGGTTTCCACTTTCATTTTGCCTTTCAGAATAAGTTGTCAAAAGTCCCCATAATTTGAATGTACGCATATTTACCGCGCATAAACGGTGTTGAGAATGGTATTTTCTTATCATTTTTCGTTAACTTTATGACCGTGAGATTTATTAAAAAGGAAATAATATCGGAAATCTATTTATAAAAAAGGTGATATAGTGTTTTGTGAAATACTGATCTAGTTGTATGTAGGATAGTGTCAATGTTCTTAGAAATATTGTAACTACCTTGCATCATGTTGTGCTATCTATATTCAGATGAAACCACCAACAGTACTTTTTACTTTCCGAAGATAACCGAAGGTTTTAAATTTACATTTTAGGTCAAACGATTTTAGGCCAACTGCCGCGTCCCCCCTGGGGATCTCTCACTGAAAACTTAAAAAATGCCTAGGAAAAATTGTGGCCAATCCCTGAAACCCCAAATCAAGGACAAGATGAGGCAAACTCTCAAACTCCATCGAACGCCCAAGTTGTGGCTCTATTCCAGACATTGCCCGGATTTGAACGGTGTGATGAACTTGACGCAAGGGAGTGGTTTGAAAGTGATGGCAATGACCCTGGTTATCAGCATTTGAATGATGACGAAATAGCTCATCAGGTAATTGAGGACAATGATAATGGAAGCAATGTAAGAGAGAGTGACGACGATGAAGAAATGGATGCTGAAGAAGCTGCCGGTCCTTCACACTCGACGCCTATGAAGCATTCCAGACAGCTATGAACTGGTTAGAGAGGCAACCTGAGGGGACGGCGACACAACTCGTACTTCATAAAAGACTGAGAGACATGGCTGCAAAGAAACGTACGTCAAGTCTTGTACACAAAAAACAATTAAGGACTTTTTTACCCAGTAAGTTTCCATTAATTACTGTAGATTCTTGTTTTGTTTTTTTCTAAAAAGTATTGTAGAGTTACTAATCTAAATTACATAATGTATATGTTCTTATACAATATACTTTATTAAAATATTTTGTGTACTGTATTTTTCGAAACCTTCACCCTCTATTTCGCAATACAGTAGACTCCCGAGCATCTTGTATCCTCTAGTCAATACATTACATATGTATACAGTTATTGAAAGCACATATGAAAATCCGGATGGGTCCTGGTCCCGATTGATCCGGATTAACGACGCTCCACTGTAGTACTAAAAACATACTAAATGTTATTATTAAAGACCCAACTTGGTACCAAGGATAGGAGATACCCGAGTAATATTAAAAACATAAATAAATCAAAGAAATTCCCCTTTTAACATTACAAAGTCGTGGTTTTAATTATACATTTGACACAGGTTCTATAAATAACTAGGTATATAAAAAGAGGGGAGAAATGAGGACAGTAAATAGAAAATGCACTGGCATTTAAACTGGGTACGGGATTTTTTTTATATTGTCACATTGAACACATTTTTCCCGACCACAGCTTTTATATCTAAAACCACATCAAAACCCTATAATTATTTTTTTCCCCCCAAGTATTATTATTATTATTATTATTACATTTAGCACCGTGTCTTACTACCCGTTCGGGTTATACGCTTTAAGTACTAATTACGCTAATGGATTGGGAAGGTTGAATTAGAGGAAGTGAACCCGAATTTGCATGGAGGGAGAGTGGAAAACCATTTAGGAAAAACCACCCCCCATTCACCCGTCCGAGATTCGAACCGCGATCTCCCCATCCTCGCCGGCCGAGCTCAACACGATTCGCGCGTTAGCCAACTACGCCACCGAAGCGGGTCCCATGTCTTACTACTAGTTCAGGTTGTATACTTTAGTATTAATTATGATAACAGGTTGGGGAAAGGAAGGTTTAATTTAAAGAAATTATCTGCATTTGCATGGAAGAAGAGTGGAAAACCATTTAGGGGAAACTAGGAGTGGTCGGGCACCCAAAATTTTGGCTAATATACTGGGCATCTAAGGATCCTGTAATGTCGGTGAGTATTTTTTATGCTCGTATTTCAATCGAGCATATCAAGACCTTGCTTAAGTATATTACACCATGATAGCACTAAATCTCTAATTCAAACTTTGAAAGAAATAGTATGACATATACATAGTTGAATTATTTCAATTCAACTAATATCAAAGGAGGGTCTATTTTTTATTAATTCGTAAATTATTATGTTTACTTTCAATAAAATTACAAAAAGGTTTCTCACAGGTTACAAGTCTACAACATAATGAAATCAATATTCTTACAGTTTTATTTTCTCTGTCAATGCCAACAACATAACAAATTCAACATTTCCACATTGAGATTTATAGGCCCTATGTTTGTTCAAACTTAATTTAAATTGGAAAATGTAGAGGAACTGGTTATGCTTCAACAGAACTTTTACAAAGTAAAGCTAAATATGCTCTAGTAGTATATTAAGTATAAATTCTTGAACATTTAAACAAATTTTATTTTTTTTAGATCAAATAGGACTGTTTTAACTTGTAATTTGAAATTTAATAGGCCTGTGACAAAGTTATGTGTATCTTTAAAATAAAATAAATTTGACTGTTAAACTTATAATTTGAAATTTTATAGGCCTGTGACAAAGTTGTTTGAAAATGAAATACCCACCTGAATCTGCATGTGCTGGATTGTAATTTTGTAATGCCCGCCCGATACAAATATTTGCTACTCGACCACCACTAGGGAAACCACCCTCAGAACACCTGACCGGGATTCTAACCCTGATCTCCCTGTCATTATCAGTCAACTATTATGAAGAACATTAGCCACCAAAGCATTTTTTTTTCTAATTCAAATATAACAGAAACATCTTTTAACCAGAGTATAAAGCGCATTATAGAGGTCTCATGATTGTCTCAACAAATGGTAGCAAAATCTAAATTCGAGCTAAAATTGTACTTTCCCCCTTTTTCACGTGTATCCTTCATTTGTCTCGATAAAGCTACAGTGAGGACCATAATTCAGAAAACTAGCCCTGATGTACCAGGGCAGAGTCAGGTGAGAAGACCAGCCCTTGTTTTACTCACTTTCCAACGATATCTTGTTGGCGAGCAGTTCAAAGTTGTGCACAGTGTTACCACCGTCCCTCAGTCCGCGGAGAAGTGAGGTAAAATCCTCGGTCACTTGATGTAATTCTGGAAGGAACTGTAGCATTGTCTTGGCACTGGTAAGCTCCGGGGTCAGCACCGATCTCAGCTCTTGCCATTTTTCACCCTGTCTGAATACAGTACCTCACTTTAAAGATGGGGGAGTTACTAAAATAGCAGTAAAGATTTTAGTACTTAAATATTTTTTTAAATCATACAAACATTTGAAAAGGAACCAAGTAATAGATTTATAATCTTAGGAAGCAATGTTAAAGATAAGTTTATCCAATTAGGAACCAATAATACTTCAAAGACAGAGTAGTAGTGTTTTAGAATGAGAACATAATTTTCAAAACCTCTTAAAATGATTGATTATTGAAATGAAATCAGAACAAATCTGGATCATATTTTCTGCTAGGCACCATATATATGCACAGTACCTAAAAAGTTTTAAGAATTTTTCATGGCCCATGAAAATAGGATTTTTTTTTAAAATAAGCTAAAATATCTGAAAAATTAGGAGAAAAAAAATTTGGAGACAGAATAAAATTCACAATTTAGTCTTAAAGTGTTATAGAATTAATTGGTTCGCATTGGGCGTCAATTAAAACGTTACTCGTCGGCGATGTAGCTAATGCTAGGCAAACTTACTCATGAGTGAGCTAATGCTAGGTAAACTTACTCATGAGTCTGAGCTAATGCTAGGCAAACTTACTCACGAGTCAGAGCTAATGCTAGGTAAACTTACTCATGAGTCTGAGCTAATGCTAGGCAAACTTACTCACGAGTCAGAGCTAATGCTAGGCAAACCTACTCGTGAGTCAGAGCTAATGCTAGGCAAACCTACTCGTGAGTCAGAGCTAATGCTAGGCAAACTTACTCACGAGTCAGAGCTAATGCTAGGCAAACCTACTCGTGAGTCAGAGCTAATGCTAGGCAAACTTACTCATGAGTCGGAGCTAATGCTAGGCAAACTTACTCATGAGTCTGAGCTAATGCTAGGCAAACTTACTCATGAGTCTGAGCTAATGCTAGGCAAACTTACTCACGAGTCAGAGCTAATGCTAAGCTAACTTACTCATGAGGCAGACCTTGGCTGGCATATCTGTCTGGCCGAGACAGCCTGTAGTGGGCTATAGACGCTGTGGGAGGTCGAACCGGAAACTTGCTGGGATATCTGAGGACTTTCTCAATGTCACCACGATCCATAAGGTTTACTATTGGATAGTTCCACAAGAATTCTTCTTTGAAAATAGGTCCATAACGCATGAACATATCTAAAAAAAACAAAGCTATTTTAATTTAATTTACAGGTCACCGCAAAAGGTTTAATTGGTAAAATGTAATCAAATATTTTTACTGTCTTTGGCATCAGATACTTAATTTATTGACAAATTGCATTAACATAAACATACAAGAAATTATTACTCTTAAGTCAGTGGAGGCTTGTATGGGCACTGCAGAACTGCAGCACCCCCTTTTTCCACTTGATATTATCAATAACATTTAATATAATGAGTCCTTTTTTCTTTAATTCTTACTTTATTTTTGTAGTACAATATATATTCCTTAAGCTTAATGTCAGTACTTGAGTAGCCATCCCCTAGTTTATGAAAAAGATGGAACTGTGCGCTTCACAGTGCCAGAGATGTGGTGTTTGGCTGTTGTGCGCATGCGCACATAGGCAGGGAGTGGGGAGGGAGGAGAGACTGCCAGGTAGAGAGCACTGTTGCTCTCGCAGTGCCAGCTCTGGTGTGATGGTGGAAGGAAGTTTTGTTTTACTCAGCGTGTGTTGGGCTTAAAAACCGTGTACCGTATTCTTGAATGTGATAAAATGTAGAAGAATGAAGAATTAGATTATTATTCTGTTTCCAGCTATTCTACTTGATTCTTTTTTTTTTAAGTTTTTTTATTTAACAGAAAAACTAAATGCTCTTGCAGTACTTTCAATGGAGAAAAATTCCCTCAATTGTCATCCAGAGATCAAGAAGAAAATTATTGAACTTCTTGCGCAAATTAAAACAAGAAGAATGGATTTCATTTTTAAATGAATAGATCAAGCTTGAGCTGTAATAATTTAAGTTAAAGTAAGTAAAAAAGATTTTTTGTTAAGATTTTATCAAATTCCTGAATAAATTTTCTTCTTATACACATTTTTTTCCTTTTACACAAATTTAAAACAAAAGTTAAACATTTTCTGAAGCAGCACCCCCACTACTTTTAGCTATGAGCCGCCACTGCTCTAAGTTGTATTATGTAGCATTTAAATGGCAGCCAACCTCTCCAGCTCCCGTCAGTGATTTCAGAGTGATTGTCCCTGAAAATGCCAAGAGAAAAACTGTCACTTTAGTTTAACTAGGTATGCTATTAATTTAGGATCAATCCTTACTTTGTGTGGTAATATTTCTATATCCACCTCTTTTCTTACACTAACATAGTTTTTTAATATATTGCATAGGCACCAATCCAAATGATTAGATACTAAATAATGATCATTAAAATTATTACTGTACACAGCTAGGAATTTTAATGAATCTTATTGATACTGTATTTATAGATTCCTTGTATTGATTATTATTTAAGCTAAAAATTAGTATGTCTATGTTCTTAATATATGATAACTTTAAGCTATATTATTTTTAGCAAGATTACTCACATCTATTCTAATAAACTCAACTTCTTCAAGTATCAAACAAAGATTTAGATAAGAATGGGAAACTTTCAAAATATGTTAGATCAGTACTAGAAAATATTGCCCCTCTGACCCCTACACCCAGTCATTTAAGCACATACAGTCTTGGCCCAGCATTTAGAGATGTTGTATTGTTTCAAATAATTTTAACTATGAGTATGTAACAGTGGAGTCACTAATGA
Organism: Timema douglasi; assembly: GCA_901482245.1. Lineage (NCBI taxonomy): Eukaryota > Metazoa > Arthropoda > Insecta > Phasmatodea > Timematidae > Timema > Timema douglasi. The sequence continues at coordinate 4,395 of CABEEJ010007002.1, read as the reverse complement.
TAGTAATTCAATGTAGGTATCTTAATCCATTCGAAGAATCTTTCTTCAATCATTCAGCTCATATCACATTTCATTTAATAAATGTATATGTTAATAATTAACTCTTAAGTAACCATGGACCCCCTTTGGTGGCCATGTGGTCGAACATACTACTCTCACAGACTCACAGTAGACTTGAGTGCCGATGACGGGGAGATGAAGGTTTGAATCTCGGGGGTGTATATTGAGGGTGGTTGTTCCAATATGGTTTTCCATTCTCCCTCCACGCCAATTTGGGTACACTTCCTCTACATGTCCTTTCTATTCCCTAAAACCAATAGTGTAATTAGTATATAGGTGTGTAACCCAAACAGGTAGGAAGATGCAGTGCTAAAACTAAATACAACTCTTCTTCTTGGCTCAAGACTGACATTTTATCGACTGGGATTGCAAGAAGATGACTTGGTTACCAACTACATGCTCCATCTTAACTGCACAGTTCTGGTTTGTGCAAGTATATTTTCAAGTAGATCTCTAAATAGCACATGTTGCGCTTGAGACATGCACAAACTAACAGTCCCTACACCAGGCATGTCAAACTTGCAGCTCACGGGCCACATGTGGTCTGATTCGTGATTCTGTGCAGCCTGTGAACCTTTGAATGAACCATCATACAACGTGTCCCAATTTGTCTTTTTATTAACGTGGTAGGAATAAAACATTTGGGATTATGACATTTTGAAATTGGTCATTTTGTGAAATTTATCACTGCTCATCAAAAATTGATCTCCAAAAATGGTTAAACTTGCATACCAAATACGTTCAATATTTGTCAGCATACAAGTTTGTTTTCACTCATGAAAAGGAATCAACACCCGAGCGATAACATTTACCAATACGCATCTGTCCCCTATTTTGCAGGTGACTTCAACACGAGATTTAAAGCCACTTTAACACACCTGACGCAAATATTAGGTTTAAAATTTTTGGTAAAATATTATAGGATAAGTCTTAACATTTTATGTAATTTTGATTTTATTTTTGTTATGGGATTTTAATTTTTTTTTTTCATTTAAAATGGTGACATTATTGAACTTTCTGAAATGCCACACCCTCATTATTTTCAATGTTCAATGTGTCCCTTATGGTCAAAAGAGTTTTGACACGCCTAACCTTTACATGCTCAGTCATAATAAATACATTTGAAAGTAAAAAAAAATATTGAGTAAATGCATATTATAATGGCTTTCCCAAATAATGTCATTAGAATATTTTAAGAATATTTTAAGAAGTATCTTGTACGATCTGTAAAAAAATATATTTTATTTAATTTTATTAGATAACAGTAAATACCTTTATGACTTGTGGCACTGAGGGGACATGCAATTTTATTTATTGCAAAATTTGTGAGATGAAGTTACAATTACTTAGAATTAAGAACTTAAAAGATAGCAGAGTTTAGAAAAAAAAAATATGCACAAGCAGGTTTGGCCACGATATACTCGAACCTTACATGGTTTCAAATCCCAACTTGCTGTTAGCACCTCATGATGGTTTTCACTATCAATGCACACAAATGTAAGTGAACTTTTTCCCTTCTCAGATTGATCAAACAGTCATACAAAACAATAAATAAAGGTGGAAACTATCATACCTGCGTATGCTTCATGCAATTTTACAATGTTATATCTCAGTGTGAAGAGCCAGGTGGTGCCGAATATCGGCAGTGCGGGTTTTGGTCCTGGGACATCTTTTACAGTCTTTTGCTTGCTCTGACCAAACACTCCTGTTGACACAAGGACTTGGTGATAAATTACATCTCTTAACATGAGCAATATATAATAAGATTTATTTGGTGAAGAAACCCTTATAAAATAAGTTACAATCATGTTTGTTCAACAATGATAACATTTAACTGTGATTCTATTGTTGGTGTTATTTTATATTAAATGATCTATCAAGACTGACAGCTATAGATCACATAACTTAACGTATGAATATATGAAAGAAGATCTAGTAATTTTTCTGTTATATTTATGTAGAGGGAGATTTGGAAACCATTTAGGGAAAAAAAAACACTTAATACACCCAACTTGGATTCAAAAGCTGGCCACACCGTCACCAGCAAAAATTGACTAAATGAGACAAACGCCTTTTCCTGCATGGCCAACGGCACAAGGGGCCAAATATTTTGGGACATGCTGTTTTACCCCTAAATAAAATCTGAACCTGTGCTTGGCTCCGACATAGAAGGCAGTGTTTCGCACCCTGGATGAATGTTCTTTGTGATAAAAAAAAACCTTAGAATATGGGCTATTTATTGAAGTTTTTAGAGGGTTTTAGTAGTAAATAATATATCCTCAATAAACATGTTTTTATACTAATGCAAATTATTATGGAATATCCCCGACAGTATTAATTTTAGTTCAAAATATGTTAATCAATAAAGTACAAAGGGTTTCACCTTTCACTGAAAATGTTTAGAAAAATAACCTTAAAACCCACGTGAACACCCTTAAAGCTCTTCCAAAATCTCTAAAGGGAATATGTAGAAATGTATAAAACTATAAATCTAGAAAATAATTCCTACTATCAAGCACAATGAAATAAACGTGATCATATTAAACTTGAATGTAATATTTGTGACCTCTCATAAGCATTAATGATTGTATTTTTCATTATGTAGACTTAACTCGCCACAATAGCATGTGGCTACTCCACATTATTTAACGCAACTTCCTCCCAACCAATATAATATAATAATATTTAGCGTCTTACTACCCGTTCGGGTTATACGCTTTAAGTACTAATTACGCTAATGAAATAGGAATTGGGAAGGGTGTATCAGAGAAAGTGAACCCGCATTTGCGTGGAGGGAGAGTGAAAAATCATTTAGGAAAAACCCCTCCCAGTTCACCCGACCGAGTTTCGAACCTCTATCTCCCCGTCCTCAGCAGTCGAGCTCAACAAGACTAGCGCGTTAGCCAACTACGCCACCGAGGCGGGTCCCCCAACAAATATAACAATGACAGAGATGAAACTTGTCATGTTCACATTTTCAGTAAAAGTGGTAACCATAGTTATTTGACAAATGTGTAATCAGATCACGCACTATAAGGAGAACAATTCTATATCACCGTTTCCTAAATTGTGGTGCGCATACACTCAGGGATAGGTGTACAATTTCAGGGGGTTTATGGCACACCACCAAGTTTTTTTAATTAATATATATTTTTTATGACAGTGATAAGTGAATTAACACATATTTTGGGACTTTCAAAAGCCTAACTCAGATTTTGATGTGATTTCATGAACCTTAAGAAGCCTAACTCATATTTTGATGTGATTTCATGAACCTTAAGAAGCCTAACTCATATTTTGATGTGATGTCATGGCCCTTAAGAAGGGGGAATGTGAATGGCGAAAGTTTGGGAAACACTGTTAAGAGAATATAAATAATGATGAGAAAAACCAACACTGACAAAATGTTACTCTATTTTGCATTCATAAAACTTATCAACATTCATCGAAAGAGACAATGTCTAGCAATTAATGGCTTGACGTATGAATTCATTAACGTAGATTATCAAATTTTTGAAATGTCATATACAAGAAAATTTCTATGATAATCTAACTGTATCTCCAATTACAATTTATTAATTTTGGTAGTGAGTACCTGACCTTATAATAAATCTGGCGATTGTAGAATTTGAGTTAATGAGAAGTCTAATCAGTCGTGCACCGTAAGAAACATCTTTAAACTCGGTCACCATTGGGATTCGAATCCCTGCTAGGTGCATTGAGAGTGTTTTTGTCCAAACCCCCCTCTCCATACTGATGGAGGTGGGGGGCATATCCTATTCATTTACACGCTTCATTAAATCTCTTAGATTAAATTGTTAGTAATTTGTGTGTTGATTATACTTTTTATTTCCACTACATCTTACTACCCATCCAGCCACTCATTTTAACCACGCTAGGGATTAGGAATATATAGTTTAAAGTAAATGTAGCAGCAGTTGCATGGAGATAGAGTGAGAAACCAACCAATTAGTGTTTAGTTTGCACAACTGGGTTTTGAATCCTGACCTTGTCACCGGAAAATCAGACTATATGATCCCTATGTCGCGCTCAGAGAGAGGGCAGTCACGGAATTGAACCTTTATGAGTTCCCCAGTAACTTTAGTGAAAACTTAAATGTGTCATGTGTATTACGCCACATTTAAGAGCTCAAGACAATAATTTAAAATGATACAAATTAGATTTTCCCCTAAAATTCACAATTCGAGACAAAGGTAGCAAAATAATAGATTCGATAAATGTTGTGCCTCCCCAAGGGGAATTTCTCGGTGTGCACCTGTAAGACGTGTCATTTAGCCTGTTTGCCCACTGACAAGCCCCCCCCCCACGAGGGCT
>CABEEJ010007001.1:16057-29118 GCA_901482245.1 Timema douglasi | reverse complement strand
GTAATTAGTACTTAAAGCGTATAACCCGAACGGGTAGTATAATATAATCATATTTAGCATCGCGTCTTACTACCCGTTCGGGTTATACGCTTTAAGTACTAATTACTCTAATGGATTGAAAAGGTTGAATTAGAGGAAGTGAACCCGCATTAGCGTGGAGCGAGAATGGAAAACCATTTAGGAAAAATCACCACCAGTTCACCCGACCGAGATTCGAACCTCGATCTCCCCGGCCTCGGCGGTCGAGCTCAACACGACTCGCGCGTTAGTCAACTACGCCACCGAGGTGGGTGAACGGGTAGTAAAACGCGGTGCTAAATATTATTATTATTATTATTATTATAAGTTTGAAAACCTTGTTGTTGAGCTTAGCTTACCGGTACCGTTAAATAACTCGTATAACGTAGTTTTGTATTCTTACAGTAATTGATAAATTACTTTTTCTATTTTTATATCATTTAGTAACATTTTTATCTTATCTCTTGATAATAATCTAGAAGAATAGTGAGAATAGAATATGCTGAAACTTAAAACAATTTGATTGGAGTAACTACAAAGTTAACTTTAAGTTATATATACGTATACATATTATAAACTGACAAAAAAATTCAGGCATTTTAGGTTTTAAATTGAAAATTCAGTAAAATAAATTTCAAACATAACAAGTTAACTGAGGTACTGTATGATTTACATAAACCAATCTAAAAATTCATTACTACTATATTATTTATGCTAATTGATGTCACTAGCTTCACCATTCCGACTGATAATTTGAAACAGATAATATATCCCCCTCGTGGCCATCTTGGATTATTACCAAGCTTCCACATCTTGTTCCGGATCATGTAAGTATTTTGTAATGTTATGCAAGATAAAACAACATATAATAAGTTTGGGTATTTTGATAAGATAAATGTACAGTATGCTGTATTTGGGAAACGTTATTTCAGTTGTCCAAAACCGCGTTCAATTATCATTATTTATTCAGTGATACCTCTGTTATATGTGTTTGCGAATTGTTATATGGTATAATAAGACACGGCACAGCACCTTATCCCAAGGGTACCCAACCCCATTTCCGCGGGTGCCATGGCACCCACCGAGCCTTTTGCGTCCGCCAGCCTCTTTTTGACCACAGCTGAAATATTCTTTACTAATAGTTTCAATCTGTCACTTTTCCGACCAAAATCAAGTTTGTGCTTATCTTCAGGTATGCTGTTCTCAACATGTTGGTGATTGAAGACCCCCTCTCCCCCTCTTTCCAATCCCTCCCTCTCATTCCTCTTTCTTTGCCAGCTCATTTACAAAGTGTTCTTTTACTTGGAACCACCATAGTTTCAAGCTGAATGGTTTTAAATTTCCCTCATCTCAAAGCCCTACCCCCTTCCATCGTTCTCCCCACGCTCACTAATATCAAGCTAATACTTCCTATTTCCTTTGTAAATATCTTGACATGGGTCTACCCAGCTTTGTTATCTGAATAAACACAGAATAAACATGTATTTAAAAATGTACCCAAGCACCAAAATGGTGGTGAGTAGTTAAATAGATCTATAAGGGTTTTTATTATGGTCTTGTTAAAACAGTAAATAAATCAGTATTTTTTTAATTTANACAGAATAAACATATTTTAAAAATGTACTTAAGCATTAAAATGGTGGTGAGTAGTTAAATATTTCCATGTGTCTTTATTTTAGTCTTGTTAAAACCGCAAATAAAGCAGTATTTTTTTAAATTTAATTTTTTGTCAAGTTGGAGGGGGTTGAATGCCCCCCTCCCCCTACGGCCTTGAGTATTACCCACAACCACATGTAACGTCACTCGCTGTTGGAAACGTATCATAGCAGTTGACTGGTCGTGTGTAAAGCGTTGAGGCTGACCTTTGAGCCTAGCGGGAGTTGGTAGATTTACCTTGAAAATGTAAGTGGTGTCCATCACACTACCTTTAGTTTTGAATGTGCTCTAAGGTTCAAAAAGGTTGGGGACCTCTGCCATAACCACTGTCTGCTAGAATTAGTGCTTTTACACCATTTCAACTTATTGTTTTTTGTCTGGATGTCTGAAACCTCTCTAAATTCTGGAATCATGCACGGTGCCCGCCGATGATACATCAACACTTGTGAAAATATCCTTGGGGTTGAGAATAGCTAGCACATTAATACTTGGTTAGAGTTTCCTGTTGATATGTTCATCCCTGAAATCCTTTGGCTTGTTAATTCTAACCTGAGTGCAGTCAATTGCACCTAGTGCTGCCAGGAAATTAGATCTATCTTGTTATTCTTGTTTGCAGCATACAATTCTCTTTCAGTCTGAGGGAATTTAATCCAAATTGGAGACTTAGCTATGACGGCCTCCATAGCCTCAACAATGATTTTGGAAACATTTGTTTGATGTATACCTAGGTAATCTCCAAGGCCAACTTGAAACCCAGGGTCACCTACCAATCTTAGAAAGAACTTCAATCAATTACTTTCTTGAGGGCACTTCCTTTTGTTTCCACTTTCTTTGGAGCACACTAATATTGGTGTTGCCAATCCACATTTGTTTGGTGAAACAATAACATATTTTGGAGTTCTTGGAATCCACGTGATCATGTCTCTCTCTTTGTATAATTTTCAAGGGGCATTATACTATTCATAAATCCAGCTATCATTAGGTATAATGATGCGTGATTCTAAGAAATGAGCGATAGTCAAATGTTCTTTAATCGTTTTTCTTTACTCATTCATGTATGATTTACGTCCTTGATAAATAAATGATAAACAAATGCATTATAATTATGAATGGTTAAACGTTGTTTTGATATAATATATTGTATGGTCAAATGTAGTGAGGTTTATTGAAGTTTGTTAAATTATTGTTATATTTAATGATAGAGGAATATTATAGACACGAGAGGAGTCTCTCTTTATCCGTTTGGACAAGTATATTTTTATCTTACTGGTATACCAATGTGATCTTATATTTAATGAATCTACTATGATTCAGTAATTTCATCGTTAAAACTATGATGATACTCTGTTTAAGAGACACAAGGAGCGACTCTGACCCCAAACGAGACCCCAACAACCCCTAACAATATACAAACTGTGTCAGTCCTCATCTAATAGAATTATTTTTGAACTTTATTTGAATTATGCTTAGTTCCTTTGAGGTATATCAAGGCTGTTAAATTATGTTGGATTCGATATAAATCTATTTGAAGAACATACAACCTCTGTTTGAGGTATTTTTAATTTTATGGAAACTGTTTGAAGTTTATTTGTGGTCTGTTTGAATTATATTTGAAATATGTTAAATCATGTTTGAGTCTGGTTGAAGAATGTTTGAACTATTTTTGAGGTCTGGTGAAATCTTTTGCTGTATATAAAAGAAAGTTGAAGTCTGTTTGAAGTCTGGTGAAAACTTTTAATATATGTTGAAGTCTGTTGAAGCCTGTCTTTATGTTAATGTATCTTGAAGTGTGTTGAAGAGAGTCGATTTAGGTTTAAGTCTGTTTGGGGTCCAGTGAAGTATGTAAGTGTTTAGTGAAATATATTGAAGTATTGTTGTTAATTTGAATTATCTTGTAATTTGATGAAGTCTAGTAAGGCTCTAGAGAGGTGTTTGCTAGTTGCAAGAGGGTCACCTCTAAGATTGAGTGTAAAGGGCATTAAAAAGCATGCAGCTGTGTCAAAATATATCAGTCATATAGCTTTAGATTAGGTGTTATGAACTAGGATAGATACATATACATTGATTGATTAATTAATAATGATCAAATGAAAAGTTGATTAAATGCTTCTTTAATAATATGATATAATTAGGTTTTGTGACTGTAACAAGTTTCATATGGTTAAATGCTTAGCAAGTACGAAGTATTTAAGACTGGCAAAAGAAGGAAACAAAGGATTTAATTTTCAAAGTATGACTAGAACATGTCTTTGATTACCATACCCCTTAACCAACTGTGTTGCTTAGGATGTCAATATTGGAGTGAGTTAGAGAGAGAGAGAGAGAGAGAGAGAGACGCAGTAGCCGCCATGTTGATTTCAATTGCCGTAAAATAAATGCAGTAGTGGTCAATGTCAAATCCACGCAGCCTTTACCATGGATGTCTACAAATATATAAAAACAACACAAGCAAACAATATAATATTATATGTATTGGAATACAAACAAATTTTAACAATAATAATAATAATAAAATATACAATTGAAAGGTAAATTCAAATAAGTTGAAAACCATTTACACGCTCAATCAAACACACATTCACTCATTTAGCTCAAGCTGTTTCAAGAGTTTGTGTTTAGCTTATTTGGTCAGATATATTGTGTAAACCCATGCTTAAAGGAAACTTTTATGTCTGGTGACGAGTCTAGTCATCATCATCATCATCATCATCATCATCATCATCATCATCCTATTCATCATATTTATCATTATTATATTAACTTTAATTTTCCTGATAGGTTTCCTTGAGTTTTTTTAATACATTTGTAATGGTGAGATGAATACCGTGACTTAAACTCAGCAAATGTGTTATTATATTTGCCCCATCTATGTTTAAAGCTTTGAACTGTCATATGTATTTATAAATCAATTTCACTTTTATTTTCCAAATATTCCAAACCTCAACAGAATCATAGTTCTTTATTTTAAAGAATAAATTAAGATTAACATTTTCTCAAGATCTATTTAGGAAGTAATTGTTAAAATAGCTTCAATTTTTAAAACTCATTAATTGATTATTGATTGAACTAGATTCACATCCCAAATATTTTAGTTTCTGAATTGTTCTGAACTCTCATTCCTTTTACCATTGAAGTATTCAAGGATTACATTTATGACATAATTGGGATTTTTTGATAAAATATAAACTTTTTCTGACAATGTTTGACAAATATGTGTAGAATTATTTTAGTTCACTAGTTTTGATATAGAATTATTTTTTGCTCGCTCTTAAATCTATTCATACCTTCTCTTGATTCATCTACGGCACTGGCAATGGTGATAGCTTTTGTTGAAGATTTTTTGTTGATTATTATTAAATGGATTCTCTTCAAATGTTGTGACAATCCACTGGTGTTGGATCACTTGAAACTTGTTAATCCTGGACATTTTAGGCATTGCGCCATACTTTTTTTGGTGCACTTTTGAAAATATTTCCAGAAAACAGAATAATAACGATAGTCCAAAATGTTGATACAATTTTAGAGACCATTATATTTCTAAAATCACGAATATAAGCATTAATTAATAAAATGAAAGAAGAGATAATCTTTATTGTGTTCAAATAAAATGTTGATGTTAATAAACGAAATAAACTGTGTGAAATATATTTATAGACTGTAACCATGGTTTAATAAATAAAATAAATATAGTAGTATCCATTTGTTGATCATTTGATGTTGATCATACAGTTATCTGGGGCCTATGATTTAATATATTTTCAACATTAACAAAGGTAGCATGCTGTAATAATATATATATTTTTTAGTAAAAATATTTACTTTTTAACTATAATATTAAGAATCTATGAGCAAAAAACAAAGGAAACATGCCCTGTAAACCATTTGAGCGGAGGATGGAAAGGGTGATAAGGTGGTTAGTGTATATAATTGTTGTAAGCTCCTTCCTAAAAATTGATATTAATTATAAACTACCTATTATTATATCATTGAGTTAATAAAAAACAAGCCCAGTATTTTTTAGGGAAAAGCTCCTGTTTGGTTTTCTTCTCTCCCATAAAGTGTTGATAACAATTTTTCTTGCTTGTATTTTAAGTTATATATATATATATAAATAATTGTTTACTCCCAAGTGATTGACTTTGCAAATGTAAAAACAAACCTACTACAATAGTACATCTGTTGTATTAAAACAAGCTGTCGCACTTGTCTTTTCTCTTCTGTTTCTTTACTCTCTCTCCTCCACACCGAAACTATCCTCGTGCTAGAGAACGAAGGAATGGTTCACATACACAGTCCACAGGAATGACCCACCACACCGAGCCTTACAATGACTTATCTAACAGCTTCCCTCTAATATCCTCTCCCCCTCCCCCCCAGCCCACCTGTCTAGCAAGGAAGTAAAGAATACGGACCAAGAAACATTGATTACAAACAAGTTGGTTTCTTTGTCATTCCCCTTTTCTTTTTACTAAATTGAGCGCCACTTTTGTACCAGAACTGACCCAAAATGCCCAAAATATGTCTATTGAATTCGAAACGGTTTATTTAATTCACACGACTCAGCCTCGTCCCTGTAGGAATCCCTTTCGACATTGTTGTCTCTCGTCCGTCGTCAGAGGAACGTTGCGTAGCACTGTGTAGTACAAATTTCCGACGCGACGAACAAAATCCAAGGCTAAAAAGTTAAAAAAAAATATGTGAGGAATGTAAATATTTTTAACTATTTAATTTTTTATAAATAAAAATTAATTTCCAATTTCCTGGGTCCCGTCCAGTTTTTCTTGTGACTCGACATAAAAAAAATCAACCAGTTCCCGAGCCATAGACCTTAGTGCGAGAGAGTAAGTTTGACTTTGAATTTAGAAACGTTTATAAAAAACGAACATTAATCGCAAAGTAGTGTGGTGCCAAATTTATATCGTAATTATTCAACTAAAATGAAAGGTGACCTGGTGGTCTGAGGGTAAGATGTCGGACTTGATCGTGAAATCCACCATTACAGTACGTTTGTTGCCATCACATTTTGAGTGTATTCTGTTTCTCTCGACAGGTACCATACACACTATTGTGTAGCTTAGGCCTAATGATTAAACAATGACTCTACATTCTGGTAACCTTTCATTTTGAGATATATTATCAAGAGTAGCGGCTGAATACCATTTTAAACCCAGATCATTTCTTATGATACCATTTATTTATTTGACACTCTCTAAACCAGCGCTGATAAGGCGTACATATTAACATTATTCTACTTCCACAGTATTTTATTATGAAAACTATACATACAAAATCTCATAAATTTCAATGTCTTCTATTAAATTCTTGGCACAAATATTATCAAGAAATCACATTAATTGGGGATGGAGCTAATAACTTAGACTTGGTAATGCTCTCTATTTCGTATTTCACAAATTATTTTTAAATAATAATTAAAATCTCCAATGGCATTTTATCATTTCTCTGATTTCCCCTTGACTTTTCATTTCACACCCGAATAACTTGATTTTATAGGTTTGTTCTGTTTTCCATGTACAGTCCGTTTACTCTGAAAGGTAGTCTCAGTCTCATGGGTGTAGAGAATTTAATTTTGGGAGAATTCCAAATTGTCAGTCTATGTATGCCATGATGTTAAAACTTATGAGAAATATCAATATTATTTTAGTGATGGAAGAAGGGGAAATATCAATATTTATTTGATTGAGGAATTTTTCTACCTCCCAGTTAATGTTTAAAAATTGGGTGCTCTAGAGTATTTGTTCTATGAATCTTTCTTCCTCCCAGAAAATGTTTGAAAATGGATTCCTTAGAACGTATTTGAAGTGGTCCCCAAAAGTGGGTAGTTTTTGAAAATTTTAATAATTTAAGACAAATATATAATAGACCTACCACGATCTTTTTTAAATTGGGATAATCCTAGAAGATATTCGAAGTAGTCCTTTAGCAAATTATTGAAAACTTGATGCCTCTAAAAGCTATTTTCAGTGAATTTGAGTAAATTTTTTCATAAATTAGGTTTCCTAGAAATTATTTATTGACCTTACTCAAGAAATTTTGATGTCCAATAAAAGCTATTTATAAGGAGCCTACCCTTGTTTTTTTTTACCATCAAAATATTAGAAGCTATTTTAAGTGTTCTAGTACCAACACATTTTTGAAAATTGTATGATTTTAGATGATAAACTACTATCTCTGAAATTTGGTTTGCAGAGTTAAATTAAGATAAATACTCTCACAAACTGGCTTCTTCTTTGAACTTTTTTGCGATCAACATTGAGAACTTCAGAAGAGGTCGGGGAGATGTGGGAGGTTTGCACCCCTGAGCACCCCCCTCGCTTAGCACTAGATATATTTCTATATTATAGAATACGCCATAGTTGAAACATGAAAGTAAGCCTGCTACCTCTCAAGGTAAACTGACTGTACGTATCAATCCTGTCAAGACTCGTATTGTGGAAGGCAGTTTAATAGACTCTTAAGCTAGCGTGAATAAATATTTAGTATTTTTCTTACAAAATATGCATACAACACCATCATATATTATCACAACAATGTTTTAACGTAAATTAAAAATTAATACAATATTTTATTAAACCAAAAAATAAAGCTTATAAATTATAATGATGTCTAGCTTTTAATTTTATAAGAATCGATACAAATATGGCAAAAATAACATTTGAAGTGTGATTGAAAATCCGCCTCGTGTTAAAATTAAATTTACAATTTGACTGTGAATTTTTGCAATTCGTTCTTATCTGTGTCAAAAAAAGGTCAATAAATATTCACCCTTTGGCTTTACTATTTTACTATTTACTATTACTAATTTAAGACAATCACAATTAGGCCTAGTGTTAGTTACTATGTTTTTGTGAAAAAGTTTTTTCTCACAGGATAAAAATAAACTGAAAAATTAGAGGATTTCAATTTTCTAATCGAATTAAAAATAAATTCATGTTTTTATTACTTAAAATTACTAAATTGATGGTAACAGATGTATGTTTTATGTATGGATTTTGAATTCACTTGGAAAATATTGGGCGCTTAAGACAGTTCCAGCCACTCAAGATAAATTTTGACAATATGTTTATTAGGTATATTTTTGTCAATATATATATATATATATATAGTAAATCAGAATAGGCTACAGTATTCTCAGTGAAAGATAACTAGGGGTTAAGAATCCCTCCCCAAAATCTTTCATTTTGTAAAGAAATTATATCCTTCTATGTTACTATATAAATTCCCAACTTTGTTTAAAATCCTGCCCTCCTTGAGTGAAGGCTAACCAAATTTGGATATAGTTTTTTAAAGTCAAATTTAACTCACCTAAACCATAAACAAATAAGACGAATACATTAACAAATATAATGACATATTCGGATATTTAGTAATTGTTTTCCAAATAAAAACTTAATAAATTTCATAGCGTGTTTATTAAATATATTTTAGTAAACTTGTCATATTTTTATGACAATAATATATTACTATTTATTTATCTAAGTTAAAGAGCCATTAATGTCCAGGTATATATTAAGTTCCATTAGAGTTAATTAAGGAAAGTGGGGAAATATTAGTAAAACAACTCAGAAATTTATATTTTCCACATAAAAAATTAAATACTGTCATAATAAATTAAGGAAGTTATTATAATACCCATTTTCAAAAAGGGAGATAAAACATGTTTTTACAACTATAGAAGTATCTCACTGCTACCAACACGATATAAAACCTGTTTTACAACTATAGAAGTATCTCACTGCTACCAACACGATATAAAACATGTTCTTACACCTATAGAAGTATCTCACTGCTACCAACACGATATAAAACATGTTTTTACTACTATAGAAGTATCTCACTGCTACCAACACGATATAAAACATGTTTTTACAACTATAGAAGTATCTCACTGCTACCAACACGATATAAAACATGTGTTTACAACTATAGAAGTATTTCACTGCTACCAACACGATATAAAACATGTTTTTACATCTATAGAATTATCTCACTGATACCAACAAGATATAAAACATGTTTTTACAACTATAGAAGTATTTCACTGCTACCAACACGATATAAAACATGTTTTTACTACTATAGAAGTATCTCACTGTTACCAACACGATATAAAACATGTTTTACAACTATAGAAGTATTTCAATGCTTCCAACACGATATAAAACATATTTTACAACTATAGAGGTATCTCACTGCTACCAACACCATATAAAACATGTTTTTACAACTATAGAAGTATCTCACTGCTACCAACACGATATAAAACATGTTTTTACAACTATAGAAGTATCTCACTGCTACCAACACGATATAAAACATGTTTTACAACTATAGAAGTATTTCACTGCTACCAACACGATGTAAAACATGTTTTACAACTATAGAGGTATCTAACTGCTACCAACACGACATAAAACATGTTTTTACAACTATAGAAGTATCTCAATGCTACCAACACGATATAAAACATGTTTTTACTACTATAGAGGTATCTCACTGCTACCAACACGATATAAAACATGTTTTACAACTATAGAGTTATTTCCCTGCTACCAACAAGATATAAAACATGTTTTACATTTATAGAATTATCTCACTGCTACCAACACGATATAAAACATGTTTTTACAACTATAGAAGTATCTCACTGCTACCAACACGATAAAAAACATGTTTTTACAAATATAGAAGTATCTCACTGCTACCAACACGATATAAAACATGTTTTTACAACTATAGAAGTATCACACTGCTACCAACACGATATAAAAAATGTTTTTACTACTATAGAAGTATCTCACTGCTACCAACACGATATAAAACATGTTTTTACAACTATAGAAGTATCTCACTGCTACCAACACGATATAAAACATGTTTTTACAACTATAGAAGTATCTCACTGCTACCAACACGATATAAAACATGTTTTTACAACTATAGAAGTATCTCACTGCTACCAACACGATATAAAACATGTTTTTACAACTATAGAAGTATCTCACTGCTACCAACACGATATAAAACATGTTTTTACAACTATAGAAGTATCTCACTGCTACCAACACGATATAAAACATGTTTTTACAACTATAGAAGTATCTCACTGCTACCAACACGATATAAAACATGTTTTTACAACTATAGAAGTATCTCACTGCTACCAACACGATATAAAACATGTTTTTACAACTATAGAAGTATCTCACTGCTACCAACACGATATAAAACATGTTTTTACAACTATAGAAGTATCTCACTGCTACCAACACGATATAAAACATGTTTTTACAACTATAGAAGTATCTCACTGCTACCAACACGATATAAAACATGTTTTTACAACTATAGAAGTATCTCACTGCTACCAACACGATATAAAACATGTTTTTACAACTATAGAAGTATCTCACTGCTACCAACACGATATAAAACATGTTTTTACAACTATAGAAGTATCTCACTGCTACCAACACGATATAAAACATGTTTTTACAACTATAGAAGTATCTCACTGCTACCAACACGATATAAAACATGTTTTTACAACTATAGAAGTATCTCACTGCTACCAACACGATATAAAACATGTTTTTACAACTATAGAAGTATCTCACTGCTACCAACACGATATAAAACATGTTTTTACAACTATAGAAGTATCTCACTGCTACCAACACGATATAAAACATGTTTTTACAACTATAGAAGTATCTCACTGCTACCAACACGATATAAAACATGTTTTTACAACTATAGAAGTATCTCACTGCTACCAACACGATATAAAACATGTTTTTACAACTATAGAAGTATCTCACTGCTACCAACACGATATAAAACATGTTTTTACAACTATAGAAGTATCTCACTGCTACCAACACGATATAAAACATGTTTTTACAACTATAGAAGTATCTCACTGCTACCAACACGATATAAAACATGTTTTTACAATTATAGAAGTATCTCACTGCTACCAACACGATATAAAACATGTTTTACAACTATAGAGGTATCTCACTGCTACCAACACGATATAAAACATGTTTTTACAACTATAGAAGTATCTCACTGCTACCAACACGATATAAAACATGTTTTTACAACTATAGAAGTATCTCACTGCTACCAACACGATATAAAACATGTTTTTACAACTATAGAAGTTTCTCACTGCTACCAACACGTATTAAAACATGTTTTTACAACTATAGAAGTATCTCACTGCTACCAACACGATATAAAACATGTTTTTTACAACTATGGAGGTATCTAACTGCTACCAACACGATATAAAATGTTATCTAACATAATTGCAATGAGATCAACGACAGACAAGCAGACAATATAATTAGTCCTTTGCAGTGAGGCTTTCGATGAAATAGATCAACAATGGGTAATATTTTTACTATTCGAAATAATATTAGAAAAATGTGGAGATAAACATGTCGACTCATCAATTTTAGGGCCTATATAGATTTTAAAAAGGCGTACGATTCATTTGAAAGAAAGAAATAAAGTATATGAAATATAAGTCAAGTCTGGGATACCCAAAAAGCTATTCAGGCTAATTGAAGTATGGTTAACTGGTACGAGTGGTAGGATATGGGATGGATGTCACTTATCAGATACTTTCGAAATACATCATGAGTTGAACAAGGAATTGTAATTTCCCCCATTACATTTTAATTTAGCCTCTGAGTATGCTATTAGGGTAATTCACGAGAGTAGGGAGGGAATAACATTTAATGGTGCATTGCAGCTATTCGGATAATCATATGATCTAGCCTTGTTGGGAAATAGTAAGGAAGCTGTGGCAAGAAAATCAGAGGTTATTAAGATAATAGGTTTAGAAGTTAACGCTGACAGTAAGTGTATGATCACACAGAGAAAACAGATTAGGAACAATAGTTTAGAGATTACTGCGAACAAATATTTTGGAACAATTTTAACTAGCAATAAATATATTAGATTATACACTAAGAAAATTAAACAGTTGGGAAATGGGTGCTATTATTCGGTCAGTAAGTTGTTAACATCTCGCCTACTGTCAAGGAATGTAAAACTCAGAATATAACGTGTATCTAAAACATTGCATCAAACTTTGGAAGGCTATTCCTTGGGTGAAAATAGAATAATTCACATCATCAACTTAGGGTCCATCTTAAATAATAAGGGTGGTATTCACCCCTAAAAATAGAGATAAAAACGACTGTTGTGTCAAATATTATGAAAACTGCTTAAGATATTACAACGAATCTTTGTATACTACTTATTGAAACCTGGATCCTTAATAAACTAAATGTGCTGTTACCGTTACTCACCCTCATCGTGTAAAAAGAGTGGGGGGGGGGGGTTTAACACTT
>CABEEJ010007000.1:4164-34711 GCA_901482245.1 Timema douglasi | reverse complement strand
CTGACAAGATGTGACATTATTCTCAAATAACAAACAGATTCCACAACTGACAAGATGTGACATTATTCTCAAATAACAGACAGGTTCTACAACTGATTGCGTTCATGTAATACAACCCTTGATTAGCCCTAGGGCCCAGACCAAAAATGGCAAATATTTGGCAGGCGAATAAGATTTGGGTGGCACGCCTAGTGAAATAAATTAATACTAAATATAGTTGTTTCAACGTGGTACTATTTTTTGAAATCAATATTTCGTTAGCCTTGTCATTCACGTGTCACAATGAGTTTTGTGAAGTCAATAAACGCATGGTTGGAAAGCATCTTGGAGGCTGTTGAACACAAAGTTGTGAACCGAACTCAAAATATCTTGGCTACCAAAATGGAAAATGTTATGTAATGTTTTGATTTTAAAATTTATATAGGCTTATTTTTGTTGTACCCCCCCCCACCCCGCACGAAGGTATTACTCTCAATGTTTTTATTCTAAGTTAATGACATTAATATTGTCTAAGACACTCATTTTGACAATTTAATAAATTTTACTTTTTTAAATGTAGTAATTATTAAAATATTTACAATTTTATTTTATTTTTAAATACTCGTTAAAAAACGTAAATAAAAGGTGACACACTGGACCATTTCGGAATCCAACTAGTCCTTAAGTGGCAAACTTGTCTGAGAAGTCTTACCATTCCTGACCTAAACATTGTGGTTCTTCTAAAGGCCTTAACAAAAGAATATGTAATTTAACACGTTATCATCCCTAAATCCCTTTAGAAAACATGTACCTTGACCAAACTCGCCCTTTTCCTTCTCTCCTGTCCTGTTGTTTGGGCGGGGCATCTGACTCTTTTGTAGCCCAAAACTAGAACTCGGCCCATTAATTACCCTGGCGGTAATTAGTGGTCGTGACAAAGGCTACAGGAACATTTCAACAACACTACTAATGTAAATTGAGACGTAGTATATTAAAAATAAATGTTACAATACAATCGTACTTAAAATATTCTGATAGTAGGAACAGTATGACAGTCACAAACGTTGGTAAACAACTTCTATACATTCATACCTCAATCCAAGTGATTTACATATTTAACTTTTGATATATATTATCAAAACAAATAATATTAGTAATAATTAAGTAAAATTCTATCAACTTTGATCCCCAAAAATGATATATTATTATATAGTTGACCACATGAGAAACTATAATAAGGGTTTAGTTGGAGGAACAGTTTTTTGTTTTTTTTACAAAATACGAATATAATTTTAGTGTGTGACACAATTTATAAAAATTACTTATCAGTAAACTTACCTCTTGGTAAGTTTTCCTCAGAAAAAACAAACATTATTTTGATAATCATATGAAAATAATCTTCAGACATAATATTTGGACAACATTGATAGACACATAAAATAGAACTTTTCAAAAAGCAGTCATCTATAAGCTACCGATAATTTAAGGATTGGATTTAAAAATATATTTAAAAATCCTAGTTGTGACGTATTAAAAATAAGTTTTAACAAAATCTGTCAAATAGTTTTGTCTGTAACTCCGGGGAAAGAATAGAATCGTATGACCCACTCATCATAATCTGGAGGAAGAAAAATGTTCACGATTACAATAATTTCTCTATACGATAAAGTAAACTAACGTAGTTCAAATTATTATTTTTTTAAAAAGGACACTGTTAAACATATTTTTTTCTGTTTCTGAGGTAAAAATAGAACAACCCCACTCGATCATCGCGTGTTGTCGGCTATTGCCAACTTTGAGCTTAACTAATCGTTTCATGAGAAAAAAAAAGTAACATCTCTGTTCAATAAAGAGCATAACACTCAACTCCCATTTCTCAGACCCTTATTTAGAAAATATATTTGCTCATAGATAGGAAACTATTGGTTTTATAAAAAATATAATTCAAACAAAAGTTTATTTTATTTTAAAAAAAAGTCCTATAACTTTTCAGTTATAAGTTATTTCGTATCTCAAAGAGTAGCGGAGATATGATCAACATTGGAGATTTAAGTTTGTGTTAAGTACCTCTAGCTCATTTTTCCGGGAAAATGAGATCCGCCATTTTGTTTGTAATTTTAAACAGTGCCTAGATACGAATTTTAATCAAAGTTGTTAGAGCAGATTTAAAGAAAATCGATCTTATCTCTTTTTACCCTTAATTTTAGGGTTGGGTAGCTAATTCCAAAAACCCCTCTGGTGAACCTTATGAAAACCTCCAGATACCATGCTTTAGCCAGATTAGTAAAATAGTTTCAGCTTAAGGCCGAGATACAGACAGACGGACAGACAGATGGCATAGTTATTATTATTATTATTATTTAGCACCACGTCTTACTACCCGTTCGGGTTGTACGCTTTAAGTACTAATTACGCTAATGGATCAGGAATTTGGAAGGTTGAATTAAAGGAAGTGAACCCGCATTTGCGTGGAGGGAGAATGGAAAACCATCTAGGAAAAACCACCCCCAGTTCACCCGACCGAGATTCGAACCTCGATCTCCCCGTCCTCAGCGGTCGAGCTCAACACGACTAGCTCAACACGACTAGCGCGTTAGCCAACTACGTCACCGAGGCGGGTCAGATGGCATCGTGAAAACTACCTTTTCAGGATCATGGGGTCATTCATGAAACGTCAACATTTATCAAAATCTTGATTTTTTTATTTTTTTTTTGCAATCACAACATCTTTCCCCAAGGGGTCGCGAGACAGTAATAAAAACACTGAAATACGGAAAATGTGTCTTGTTTCGCGACAGCACGCCCTCAATCAGTGTTGCCAATATAAATCATCGCGGTCGGCTGAGTGCTCAGTGCTACCAACCAATCAATTAGCACGATTACATTCCAAATGGCGGCTCACTCGTATCTGTAATAATCGATTACTCGCCTGGTTTGCAGGTTAACCTCGCGATATTTCATGCCGCGGAAATGACGTCATCACTCTTGTATTGGCTGCAATCTACCGGAGGCAGATGAAATATTACCAACTTAACCTCCTCGCAAAGCAATGGTGCACGTAATATCACGTATCTCAGGACACACGAACAAATACAAGGACGCTACCTATATGGTAAATTCGAAGCAATTTTGCGAAGTGGGCTGCATCTTAACTTGACGTACCTAAGTACTTTAAGTACTATATGAACTATCAAACTAAAGCCCGGTATACAGAGCCTGTAAGCTCCGCATCCATATTGTCCCCAAGTCCTTATGAATGGAAATCGCGTCTACACAAGTTATATCCTTAATCACGTGACCGCGACAACCAATGGGAAAGTGTGAGATTACGTCCAATTAAATTCATCTCGAGAAAATTGTCAGGATCAAGGCGCAAGTTGACGTAATCTGTGAAACAGAGATTATAAAGCATAATACCAAAACGAAGCCACTCTTTCTGAGAACTATGTATCTATCATAAAACTGTTTCTGAGATGTAACGATTCACGTTCTTATTTTAATTTTCAGAAATATATTTCCGGAGTGATAAGAATATGGACTCTGGAGTGTAATTTGTTAGCGTGGAGTCGATTTCTTACGGACCTTACATATACGGAGTCTGTAGTCGGGGCTTGAGACACCAATCTACGAATTAGAAAGAGATGGAAGAAAATGAGTAGTTCATTCTGCGAGGCCTATTTTTAATTACTGCTGAGAGCAAGCACTTCCCCTCTTCCGTTGTCGAGCATACACATTCACTCTAGTTGATCCTGGACAGCATTGTCTTGCATTTCGAAACTAACCTTTCCTTGTTTCCTTTCTAGATATACATTTACTTCCCCGGAATGTTTTAATCTACATCGTGGAAAGAAGATTTATACCAGACATAGTCGTGAATAAACAAATTAGCCTGAGTTGTGGACGATTAAAAAAAAATTGAGTTCACAAAAAATTACTTCAAGATAAAAATAATATTTTTGTGACAACTTATTGAATTTAAGAGTATTTTGTTTAGAATTATTTAATAGTTTCCAGTTTTTGTTTAGATGTTTTATCTTTAAAATTTGCCGAATATAAAGTAAATAAATACGTTAACACGGGAAATCCTATCTTGACTTGTCGTGACGTCACAGGTGGTAAATACTTGCCGTGCCAAGAATCGAACCCTGGACCCCTATATCTAAATACTCATACTCGGTAACGATAAGCTGTTTGTCTCCCAAAATACGAATCAGTCCACTCACAGTGTAGGGACACCCCAATGTTACCGGACAGACGGGAAAGGAGAATCGTGTAGTGTTACCTCTACCGGAAATTGATGTTGCAAAGTACATTCTAACTTAACTATATATACAATGCATTTGTAATTGTGACCCAATTATTACTACCTGCTGTCGAAACATTTGACCAGATGCTATTTGATTGCTCAAATAGGTTTCAATAATTGTTTAGTCTAGGTAGGGACTGATGTAAAAACATGTTAGCCTTGCAGTTGAAGGTAGATATTGTTGTAAAAACATGTTATCCTTGCAGTTGAAGGTAGATATTGTTGTAAAAACATGCTACCCTTGCGGTTGAAGGTAGATATTGTTGTAAAAACATGTTAGCCTTGCAGTTGAAGGTAGATATTGTTGTAAAAACATGCTACCCTTGCGGTTGAAGGTAGATATTGTTGTAAAAACATGTTAGCCTTGCAGTTGAAGGTAGATATTGTTGTAAAAACATGCTACCCTTGCGGTTGAAGGTAGATATTGTTGTAAAAACATGTCAGCCTTGCAGTTGAAGGTAGATATTGTTGTAAAAACACGCTACCCTTGCGGTTGAAGGTAGATATTGTTGTAAAACCCTGCTCCCTTGCAGTTTAAAGTAGTGACTGTTGTAAAAACACACTCCCTTGCAGTTGAAGGTAGATATTGTTGTAAAAACATGCTCCCTTGCAGCTGAAGGTAGATATTGTTGTAATAACATGCTCCCTTGCAGTTGAAAGTAGTGACTGTTGTAAAAACATGCTCCCCTTGTTTCAGGATGCGGTCAGACCCCACGGACGAGTCTGTATCTATGGACGCAGACTGGCCGGACGAGGCGTACCGTGGGTCGGAGGGCGGAAGGAGAAGTCGCTCGGCGAGACGCTCGAGACCCACGCCAGCTCGAACCCCTGACCTCGAGCTGACAGACTCGTCCTCGGTGAGTCCGACACACTTCACTAGCAGCTGTGGCAATTGCAATACCGTGTCGTGTGGTCAGAGAGATGACGAGGTGTTTGGTCAGTTTTGAACAAAGCACAAGTGTTTGAACGAATATTGTCACATGGACATTACTCAGTCGGTAGCGTGTCTCCCTACTGAGCTAAGGGTCCCAGGTTCGATTCCCGGCATGGCTGAAAAATGTATAATCGGTGAAATAGGTATTTCCTCGTTTCACAGTGATAAATTAACGGGTGGGGGGCTTAAAATTGTGTTTGTTCTAGATTAAAATTAGCTAATAAGTCGTGTGCTGATATAGCATAATGAGTATTTTCAGAAAGTGCACGCTAAACTCCGGAAAAAAAAATCATAAGCATTGGGATGCGTCTAAGTATTAGCCAATACTAATGTACCACTGCCAAGGGGACGCCCGAATGTACTAACCGTACATCCTTTTCGAGGAGGCTCTTTCCATGTCCCGATGAGATGAAGAGGCGATAGTGACTATGAGATTGTGGATCCAATTAAGATCTTAATCTAACTTAAACCTAAATAACCAAACCTTGGTGACTTTGGGAATTATTCCCCTTTCGAGAAAAATCCTCCAGTACCAGCTTGGAATCGAACCCTGGTTCTCTAGGTCAGCGGCCAAGAACTCTAACTACGAGTACTATACCACGAGGCCGGCTATGGTAATGATGAAATAGTGCATACTGTATTTTATGCTAAGTCAAAGAGAGGAGTCCAATAAGGACGCGCCTATAACGACTCTACCCATCATAGTAATGGACCGGAGCAAGGAAACTGACGGTGAGCCTAGCAACGAGGTAATTTCAGATGGTGTTTTGATATGGCGAGAAACTGAAGTGGAAGTACAGGACAAAATGGATGCTTGGAACGACAAGTTCAAAGAATTCCAATTAAATATCGGTCAAAACCAATCAAGACAGTCAACAGAAGAGGAATAAGTTCAAACATCTTTCTGGTGGGAACCAGACTAGAATCAGTTTAAAGCTTCAAATACCTCGGAAGCATCATTTCAAAGGAGAACACTGTTGATCAGGGACATGCTCGATAGGACACTAGGTGACCTGGCGGTCTAGGGGGTAAGGTGTCACACTTCTGTGCTGGCGGCCGGGGTTCAATCCTCGGTCCCGGCACAGATTTATCTGATTACCAAACCCTTCCTCCACCTCTGACAAGACATCTTGTGAATGTGGGGAATGCCAGGCCTCCACCGTGGTTCGGATTCCACGTTAAACTGTAGGTCCTCCATTTCATCTCACAATCACCCTACCATTACACATTAGCGTAAGTGCGTATAACCCGAACGGGTAGTAAGACGCGGTGCTAATAATAATAATANNNTAGCGAGATCTACCGACCAAGCGGCCGCCGTATGGTGGAAAAGATAGTGCCCACACTTTCGGATAGAGGGTGTCATATGATCAGCACAACGGACCCTAACTTCCAATAATACATCCTTATGGATCACTGTATAACTTATATGTACATTCTAAACAGACCAAGAATATAAATACAATAATTATTGTAATAGTTTTATTTACCCCATTGTGGCATCAGGGTTTCTAATTTTCCAATAAAGGGCTACCTATAAAAATCAGAGCTGAGCTGTAGACCAGGCACTCCGTGGTATCAACGGCATCTGTCCCCTTGCGTTTCCACAGCATTCAGGCTAGGTTGTGTTAGGTTTAGGTTAGAGCTAACAAACGTCTGTCACAGATCTCCGTCGTCCATTTGTTTGTTTCATTATTAGATTTCCGCGCACATGCTCAGACGATCCTACTGATATCCTTTGTCTGAATCTGACCTTGGGACAAGTCTTCCAGTGCAGAAGAAAAGTGAGGAGGGGGTGTAGGGGTCATTTGTTCCTGACACTTATGGTGGAGAACAAGAACAAGATAATCAAGTTGCAATGAAGCTGGGAGAGTTGTGCAGAACCAGTGTAGTGGGGGGAGGGGAGGAGTGTTCTTACCCTCCGGGTGGGTTAAGGAAGGGGTTGCCGGATAAACAGCTGGATTTGAAAGCCACTTCCTTCCTCCCCCTTAGTCTTACCGAGTCCTTGGGATCAGGCGGAGTGCTCTCATACCCCGGGTCAGTTCAGGATAGGAGAGTATTTTGTCCAAAATTAATTATATGAAACCGCCTTAGACTTCCAATGACCAGAAATTTGAAACTTAAAGAGAGAAAAATGAATAAGTATTTGCCCTCGTCCCTAAAAAAAAAGGTTAGTTTGATTTAACAGGTTGTCCTGAACAACGAGACGCTGTCCTTAACTTGCCCGCAACTGCGGGAAAATAAGATGATATGTTAAATTACATACAGTAGTTTGTTGCGGGGTGTATTATCATCAAATACAGGATACATTGTAAATATTCATTTTAAACTACCGACGCCGTGCGCTAGATATAATACTACAGTTCATACAGTAGTGTGTTGCGGGGTGTATTATCATCAAATACAGGATATATTGTACATATTCATTCAATCTACTGTCGCCACGCCGTGCGCTAGATATAATAATAAATTTTATACAGGAATTGTATTGCTGGGTGTATTATCTTCA
This sequence comes from Timema douglasi, assembly GCA_901482245.1. Taxonomy (NCBI): domain Eukaryota; kingdom Metazoa; phylum Arthropoda; class Insecta; order Phasmatodea; family Timematidae; genus Timema; species Timema douglasi. Next base: position 26,983 of record CABEEJ010007000.1, on the reverse strand, counting down.
AATACAGGAGGCAGAAGGCGAGAGTAGTGATCTATAATACGATGTGTTTAGGTTAGTGATGATATGGCAGGCAGCTCCGGAGGCGGTAGCGGCAGAGCTTCCTCCAGGGGGCGTGGGTACGGTGGCGGCTCAGGGGCGGCACGGCGCAGGAAGCCAGTACTCAATGCCCGGGAGCGGAACGTCCGTCGTCTGGAGAGTAACGAGCGGGAGCGAATGCGGATGCACAGTCTCAACGACGCCTTTCAGGTACTAGCGCTGTTGTGCCAGTCTCACAGCCATGATGTCTATGCAATCTTACAACCGTTAGTATATATGTAGCCTTACAGCCCTGATGTCTCTGTACAGTCTTGTCTCACAACTATGATTTATTTGTACAGTCTCTGAGAGAAGTCATCCCTCACGTCAAGAAGGAGCGCAGACTCTCAAAGATAGAGACTCTCACCCTGGCCAAGAACTACGTCATGGCTCTCACCAACGTCATCTGCGACATGAGAGGCGAGGAGTCTCCCTACGCGCGCGCCCTGGGGGCCGGGGACAGCGAGGGGAGCGGGGCGGAGCCCCCGGACCCGGGATTACTACCTCCCGTCAGGTTCCTGGAAAATGACACCAGCTTCTACGAGGACCACCCGGGAATCCGCGCTTAGACGCCGCGAGCAAGGTCAGGTCTGTCGGAGGGGTGGCAGGCCAGCTTGGACAGACGCCATGACGTCAGATCTATCGGAGAGACGGCAGGCCAACTGGACAGATCCCATGTCAGGTCTGTCGGAGAGACGGCAGGCCAGCTGGACAGACGCCCCGTCAGGTCTGTCGGAGAGACGGCAGGCCAGCTAGACAGACGCCACGACGTCAGATCTGTCGGAGAGGCGGCAGGCCAGCTAGACAGACGCCACGATGTCAGATCTATCTGAGGGACGTCAGACCAGCTGGAAGACGCCACGACGTCAGGTATGTCGGAGGAATGGCAGACCAGTTGGACAAACGCCACAAGGTCAGGCCTATTGCTGGTCAAGTTGGGACTATTGTGATGTAATTGGTGCAAAAATGTAACTGAAGTTCACTCCATGACACAGTTCGTGGTGCATTTTGAGACAGGAAAAACAGAACGCACAAATGTGATCCCTTATCTGATCCAAGGAACAGATTATCAGTCATTGCTGTATGTAGATGGCAGAGTTTTATTGCAACATTCTCTTCGGAGCATTGGCCTTAAGATTACTTTCGAACTGACAGCACTTTTATAGCCACAAGGTTATTATTGTGTGAACAGCACTTTGATAGCCACGAGATTATTATTGTGTGAACAGCACTTTGATAGCCACGAGGTTATTATTGTGTGAACAGCACTTTGATATCCACGAGGTTATTATTGTGTGAACAGCACTTTGATAGCCACGAGGTTATTATTGTGTGAACAGCACTTTGATAGCCACGAGGTTATTATTGTGTGAACAGCACTTTGATAGCCACGAGGTTTTGATCAACATTGCCAGGGATATATTTTCCCCAGGTGAACGGGAGATATTGCAAACTATTCTGCGAATCTGACAAGAATCCGGTGTGTCATCAAGACTAAGTAGTGTTGTGTTATTTGCACTGTAGTAAAGTTAAAGGGATAACATAAGACATCGCTTCAAATGACAATGACTGAAGACTAATAAATATATTTATAAATATTCCTAACGTTCTAAAGAAGATGAATATTTGCTTCCCTCGAAACAAGAATTTAAGACAATTAAGTGAATTCAGACAATATCTGTACTTAGGTTTTAACTGTGATAAGTTCTGAAAAAAAAAAGAGTGCGACTAATTTAATTAATTAGTTAATATTTTCATTACATTATTTAACTTAGCAAGCGTTTAAATGGGGCAAGTTGGGAAGGTTATACCAAGTTTATTTATGATCAGAAAGTTAGAACTGGATCGAGTATTTTGTGCAACGAATCATATAAATATGACCGCTAATCCATGTCTGTGTAACCTTTCAGACGATATAATTGGTAACACTGTACCACAGATTATCTCTTCAATATAGTAAACATATATATGTGTGTGTGTGGTGTGTATAATATATGTTATATCAGGTGCCTGGCCAAACAGCCAAGGACCAAACTTAACTTGTTTGGAAACAATGTCACGTTTTTATTGATCTATTTCTAGATATATATAAAATTATAAATATTTGCCCAGGACTGACTTTGTAAATATTATATATTTCTGGCTAAATATTTATAAGGACCAAACATTAAAATATCACTTTAGACGCGTGTCTGTATAGCCTTAAAGTCGAAAAAAGATACTAGTTGATATTTTAGAACTTCACTGAACTATTGTTCTGTTCAATTTTTGTGATGCTAGAAACTTATATAAATTCAGTTACACATACTAAGAAACTAACATAAAAGTAACTAACTAAGATTACTATCAAGACATTTTCCAACACAGAGCTCCCACACAAATAAAAAGGTGAAATCAATTTCCCTTAAATATATATATTTAGAATTTCCTTTGCCAAAATATGACGTCCAAGAATATTTTGTTTCCCTAAAAGATTGCGTGTATAAGTTTGTTTTACTGACGTTATGTATAAATAGAAGTTTAAACAGTGAGGTTTAGTAAGGAGGCAAAGAGAGGCAACAATTTGCCGGATAATCAAAATAAAGAGGCAAAAATTTGCCGGATAATCAAAATAAAAGCAGAGGAGTGTTTTTATTAGCATCTGTTATATGAATATGTACTAATTATGATAATGTGTTTAGGATCAGGAAGGTTGAATATAGAAGAAGTGTATCAGCACTCATATTGAGGGAGAGGGGAAAGCAATTTAGGGAAAACCACTCTCAATACACCCAACAAGGATTTGAACCCAGATCTCCCCGTCATCAGCAGTCCAGTCTATTGCATGTGTCACACCTTAGACCATTAGGAGTTTTTTTTAAACATATGTGATATATGGTAAATATAAGCCAACATATTTTATTTCTTCCAACGTGTATTACTACCTGTTCGAGTTATACTTATAAATATTCATTATACTAGTGTAGATGGAGAGTGGGAAACCGGCTAGGAAAAAACTTCCCTCTGTGCACCTGGTCCAACCCTTTTCAAAGGGATTTATATCTGCCCTAGGATAAATAAACACGTGGCATCATTGGAATAAATATAACATTAGAGCTGTACTCTTTTTACCGACCAATAAGCCAAGAGCACGAAACAAAATTTCGTTGTCAACGAGTAGAACTAGGTCGCATCTTTCAACAAAACAACATATTATTAGTCTGAGATGTAATTTTTTTTTCCCCTGTTAATTATTTGTTTTTGTCACCAACATAAAACATGTTTGAGAGGCCTAACGTGACTAAATACAATATAATTATGAAACCTAAGGCCTCTTTCGGACGAGCGCACGAGAACCCGGTACCTTGAGCCGCAATCACATCAACTTGCAGGTTTTCTACACTGCTGGAACCAAAAGAAACTATCATAGTAATGCTTGAATTTACAATTAGTTTTTTAATGATAAATATGAGTACACCCTACGATTATTTCAAGGCTGGGGGATGGATAGTAAAAAACACATAGTTTCGGACTTTTCAGACTACTGTGTAAAGCTTTTTATTTATATCCATTTCAGCATATCAGTATGCTATTTTGATGAGGTGTATACTATTTTTAAGTATCCGCCCCAGAAAATAAGACACTAGATAGAATGAAAGGATAGGTGAAAATTTCCAGCCAGCCTTGAATTTTATTTGTTTGAGCACTATAACCATTACTTCTTACGTACCACGACACTTGTCATGGTCGGATCTCTTTCTGTAAATTGTTCTGCATCGAAGTTTGCTGCCTCTCCACCTGATGAAACTCAAAGAACATATTTCCGTACCGAGCTTCAGTTTACGAGAGCTCTTGTGAAAGAGGCCTTAGACTGATTTGTGCCAAAAAAAAAGAAGTTTAACCTGTGTATAAGTTTTACTTGTTTAATTCGATGCAAATATCTTCAAAGACAGGATAAAGCCACAACTTGCTCCTAGACTTGAAGATATTGTTCCATCGGTTCGCAGAAATACAGGAACATAAAATATCGCGGGTGTGTATTTTAATTTTATTATTCAATGTTTTACTAACATTTTTAGAGTACAAAACGTAAATTTATTGAAAGATAATGTGGTATAGGCACTAAATGTACTGTATGAATTTGGCATATGAGTGATACAGAAATAAATACGTAAGTATTACCCACATGTGTTTTTAAAAAAAACTAGAAACAAGCCAGACAGTTATTATTCAAATCATGTTCAAAATGAGAAACATCAGCTCAAAAAATGGGTTATAAACCACAATCATATTTAATTGCAAAGACTGATTTTTTTTTTCCTTGGCCAGGTTTTTTAAATTTTATTTTTCTTCACTTGAAATTTACCGCTTTGAAATGAATATGTGTATTGAGAGCATTCCATTGTTGTGTACAAAGTATAAATATGTCTGTAATGAATTGTTACCAAGATAGTTCTCAACTGTCATGGAAATGTTTTAAAAAAGGAACTAGACATGTTCTCTTTTTAGCTTGAATTATGCAGCGATCATTCGCAACGAGTTCGCCTATAAAATGTCAATTTTAAATAAATCGGTGTTGTGTGTGGATTCTTCAAAACCAAAAAATAATTTTTGGCCCATTTAATCGACCCTTTAGAGAGTTATAAATAACTTTTTTTAATATGTATACTATACTAAGCTAAAGAAAAAGGAGAATTTGATGAAATTGTTTTTTTTCCCTATTAACACAAATCTAAAGATTAAAAGATAGTCTATTTTGATTCATAGTAGGGGTTTGGGAAGCTTAAAAAAACTTTGAGTATTAGTTTGCTTCGACTTTGAATCAAATATAAAATTCCAAATTCAACATTTACAAAGCTCTGATATATATATATATAAAGATAAAATACACATTTATGTTTCTATTTTAAATTTTCTGCTGTAATTTCAATAAAAAATTAGTGTTCACATAAATAATATTTAAACAAATTAAACTACATTATGCAATACCCAATAACTTAATTTATCCTTGATTAAATATATTAATTATGTTTAGAATAAAACATTTTGTAAATTATATATAATACCCAAATTTACATACTTATGCAAAGTGTAATATTATCATCCAACATTAAACTTTAAAAAAAAATATTTAAACTTCGATTCGACTTTGAGAATAACTCTTATTTTTCGATTTGTCTTGGCTCCGAATTGAAAAAGTAGACTTCCCACACCCCTAATTCATAGCAATCACACTAGTCAAGGTGTCATTAAAAGTAATTGTTTATTTGGTGTTAAGTTATTTTGTTTCAGAATCATATATTTTATATATAAATAATTTTATTTAATGTTGAATCTGAGTGATAACCTCCCCTGTTTCGTGAATATATGTAATATTATCAAATGAATGTATCCTAGTCAAGCCCTGTCCGTGATGTTGCGTTCCTTATTATTAATATTGTTTGTTCTCAATGTTTGAAGTCATTACTTAAAGTCAACTCTTGTCTAAAGTAGCCAACAATTAGATTTTCTGATTATTCACAAACTCATCAAGAATTTCATATTTTCAACATCAAATGTTTCATTTAGAGATCATCATGTTCTTACTTTGTTGTGAAATAGACATGGGTCGTTTACCAGGGCAAGTCATGCTGTACAAGAGTGTACCAGTAAACCCCCCTCCCCTTACTCATTTTCACATCCATTCGACCAACAACACACACAATGTAATAAACAAATGTATTTTTACTGAATTTGAAGGTCAAGTTTGATACTGAATGTGGGAGGGGAGTAATTTACCAGGTAGAGTCTTATCAAGTCTCACTTATTCCGGTAACAAAGCACAAACCTCCGGTGATGGTTTTTACTGTGCACAAAAATAATAAAACCATATTTTGTATAGAAAGTTGATAAATGGAAAATTAATGTTATTTTAAGTTTGAAAGAGAAGTTATTTTTTTAACTATGTAATTAGATGTAATTTGTATAATGAAGATAGTTAATTTTAGATAATAGATATATATAATATATACAAACAAACATACATTTCACTTTCTAAGTGTTGTTTTGCGTTTCTATTGATGGATTTGAGAAATGTGTTATTGGCACCATCTATTGGAACATAAAGATGAGTGTTGAAAGCTTGTCTTTGACCCAAAGAGGATGTTAGTTCAACAAGTTCCCCCTGCACTGTTATAACTTTGGCACCCTGTGTAAATACACTGTTTAACATGAAGTTATTTGCACAAACTTTCCCCAAAATTTACATTAGTAACTTTATTGGAATAAAAACTGTTTTATAAAGTTGACATTTTACCTCAAAAATCAGTTGCTCTTGAAAAAAATAGCTACACTTATTTATTTAATAATAGTGATGTTATCTGGTCAAGATTCGATCAAATGACCTCAGTGCAAAGCTACCTTAAGTACTGTAGTTGCTTCACACATTTGGGAACTTTCTTAAAATAGTTTTTGTTTTAATAAAGTTAATAAAAATCTTTTTAATACCTGAATACCTTCATATTATTTGTTTTTGTTGGTAGGTGATTAGAAATGACGATAGTGTGATGTGAGCACACCGTGGTTAACTAAAGTGAGTCTATATTATGCCCCATACACACGAGCAATGTTTCTGTATTTAATCAAGTACAACAAACTTTGATAGTGAATATTAGCAGAACAAGTAGCTATCATGAAAAACTGTTTGTAATTTGGTGAAAGCACAGGTTTTAGTTCTCAGTTAGCATATGTCCAAGTACAGATGCATGTGTAGAAGAAATAAAATTTGTCTTATATAAAAAAAATTGAACAGTGATTTCCTTGTCATGCAAATAAAAGAAACACCTTTGCTTAGAAAATGTATTTGAAGGAATAAATTTGAGTTTAGATATAATTATTTATGGTTCAAAAGATATATTAAGCTTTTAATTTCCAAATAAACAAACCATTTTCTGAAAGAGATTTCATTTTTGTTGGTAGCATTAACTATTCCCAAAAAAAAGTATGAAAACAAAGACTGTGTGAATATGTATTGTATGTTTCATGATTGTTGAAATCTTTGTTTGAAAAAAAACACATCAAGTTTTTCTATTGAATTGAATATTAAAACATCGTCCGTATGTTTGAGGATTTAGAATAAGTACATGAGAGATCTTGGTATTTATTTTTTACGATTGTTGACGTCCTTTGCAGTATTGCGAGCATATCAACTTACCGACTGCCTTCCAAACACATACCAGACATTTAATGAAACAATATTTTTAAAGCTTTACACTTACACTTGATAATGTCTTGTCTATTAATAAAGAAATACTTTGTCACGTTTTAGTCTAAAAGTCGCCCAAGCTAGAGGGAGACTATAAAGCTTTGCAAATGTTACATAGTTAGCCAATATTAATCACAATTTTAAATTACCACCAAAATTAGGTGTGTTAGTGCAGCTGACTGACCTGATAGACCTGGATTCGAATCCCAGCTGCACACAATTAAAGGTTAACACTTGTCCATTTAATTAAAATTCACACTTATCATCATAATAGTCTTCAGTTTTTCATCTAACAAACCGAATTCTCATGGCTTGAAATAAATGGGTCACCAGGAATTGATTAAATCTGTTCACTTATTGGATGGCAGGTTTATTTATACATACACACTCAAAGTGATTTCAGGAAACACATTTAATCTCAAGTAAAAGTTTGAAGGTAAACGCTATTGTGTAAAAACCACAAAACCATACTTCATCTTACGAGTCCGGAATACTAGCCCCTCGCCTAAATCTCTAGGCATAGTTAGTAGTTGATTATAGTCCTAAATTTGTTTGTTATTCGTATTTTATTGTGTTAACATAGTTTTAGATCCCACAACTTACCAGTGGTGTACACAGAAATTTACTTTGGGCGGTACTATTATTTCTATACTTCAAATTGAAAATTTTGAGAGCATTTTTAATGCATGTAGTTGTGGATATTTCTAATATGTCATAATATTACTCTTAAAATCTAACCTATGAGTTACAAATATTTTTGGTGCACTAAACTATACTTGCAATTAATCTGTTTTAAGCTTTTATTTAAATTATTTGCAGTCTTTCTTCGCTTTCTCCCATTGGGTGCACCCCAGAAACCAACTATGTTAAGTAAACAAAGTGTGTTTAATTAAAAACTGTTATTTTCAAAGCTAGACCCGAATACTAAAGTAAAGTGCTATGTAAATTTAAAAAAAAAAATCTCTTCCATTTTATTTGATATCTTCTAAAAGAATGTAATAATTCCATTCAATGCCATTTCTAAACTTCAACCTAATATTCGACAAGGATATTCATCCAAATACTACCTTCAAGTCTTTCGTATGTAATTGCTAGACAAGTATTTAAAATGTAGATAAGTTACTAGACATTTATGTAGAAAATGAGTGCCAATGTTTTAGAATATTTTAAATGAAATGTTTTCTATTGTCATATCAGATTTATGTTGGTTATTGTTGACTTAAATAGTTTATAAATATGTGTGTATGATAAAATAAATTGTAAAATTGTATTTTTTCTAGAGGTCAAAATGATTTTATTTATATTTTGTTACATCTTTGTTTTTTTAAGGAAATCAATGATGGTTTCAATTTATTAAAAATACGAGAACATTCGTATAATTGCCGTGGCTTACAAATAATACAATATATAGCTATATGCATGTACATAGTTCTAAATGTGGCGGGTTGTAAAATATTTAAAGACTTGGTGGATTATTGTCAAGTATGTATGCGTAGTGACCAAGTTATGTTCTGGTGTTGTGATTACTTGTAGTTCTGTGAAGAGTATATTTCACTACCTCCTATAATTTATCTTAGCGTTTGAAGTTTAAACTTAGCCTAAATTTATCCTTGAAAATAAAGTTGAAATTTATTCTAAATCCATCCTTGGATTCAAAGTTGAAACTTCTCTTAAATTTCTCCTTGGATTTGAAGTTGATATTTTTCTTTGGTGATAAATTTAGACAGAACACAAATTAATGCTATATTCAACAGTACACTAAACTATATTTATAGAGAATAACCATTGTACACGTGGTTTATGACGTCAGTCAAAATTAAATTTTTTTTGTAACCAACTGGAAAGTCAACAACACAATAAATTGTCTCGCACAACCAGCTTGGGTTATAACAACGTGTATATTACACCAATGTAGTAATGATAAGTAAGATAGAATGTAGAGGAAATGTTCCTTCATTTGTGTGGAAGGGGAGTGGAAAACCATATAGGGGGGAAAAAACCTAGTATGCAAGTATAGATCAGTGAAATGTCCTGTTGGAACAGTCACCTCCAGTTTGCCGAAGACCTATAAAATACATCTTTGAATAATTTGTCCAATCTTAGAAGAAAATCTATCACTAATTTATAATGCTAATGACTAAGCGAACCCCTTATTTCCGTCAGTAGCGCATCTGCCTACTGAACTAAGAGTCTCGAGTTCAATTCCAGGCATGTCGAAAAATGTATCATTTCTGAAATTGGGACCCTCTCTCTATTTCTCAGCAATGAATTAACAGTCAACTCTCAAGGGACTGAGGGTTGTGTCTGTTCTAGAATTAAGTAAGTTTGTAAGTCGTGTGCTGATATAATCAGTCATTTCAGAAAGTACATGGTAAATACTATTCGTTAGATTTGATTTCCTATAGTTTCTACGATTTAAAATATAATTTCGAATCCAATGAGATGACATGAAAATGCCCCGACTCCATTTCAACCTTAAAACTTAAATTTTTACCTTATTTTCTAACAACTACAAGTTTAAAAATACCAGATCATACTCATAACCACTGTATCGTTGTAAATAAACAATGTTATGTATGATAATATGTTGATTAAGAAAAGCTTTTACAGTTTTTGTGTGAAAATGGCAGGTGATAAATAACTACAAGATGTTTGTAAGAACGTTACAAAATAATACAAAATGTGTTGGATGAACAGATTTCTATACCGATTTTTTTTAAACATATTTAATGTGTTTTTATTATAATTTAAACAGCTGTTAATTTAAATTTGTGATAACAAACAATATCACCAAAGAAAATATAAAACATAGAAAATGAATAAGATAAGTAAAAATTAACTCATTTCTACCAATTAGTCTATCTTTTACTATCTAAATTACCACAATTTAAAATATAATTTTGGTCGCTGGATCACAATATTATTATGCAAAAAAAAGACAATTCAAACAATATTTTACTGCAGGGTTCGACAACATTTTTTGGGCACCGATCGACTTACAAACCTATCAGAGGTTCTGCAATCACCCATCGTTTCTTTAATATAATTTTGATTTTTTCCCCCTGTATGTACCTCTTATACTTGTTTCTTTAATCCATTCATTCCTTAGTACTAATTGGAAAGACATATATAATCTATTTCAAAATTAAACTACTCACTTTTCTTGTAAAGTTGCATAATAAATATAGAATTATAATATATAAATTATAATATAGAAACATAAGAAACGCGGATACGTCTGAATACTAGCTAGTAGCAAAAGGTAGAATGTTTCCAGTTCAACTTCATTTTGGATTGTGATGATTTTCATTTCTGATATAAAAGAATAGATATGATTAGATACAAAATGAACTTCCTGAGATTTATGTTCAACATTACTAAGAGACAATTAGTTTAAAATAAACTTAATATGTTTTTAATTGGTTCTAGTTTTCCAAATTTCTCAAATCTTCAAGCAAACTCGGCTCTCAGATGATCAATGAGTTTGAAGGTTTTATGCCGACTCGAAGTTTTTGAATAAAAATCAGTAACCATCATTTTGAAGGAAATAAATTGTTTAATATTATTTTTTAATGACGCTTGGTTCCTCAAAATATACAGTTTCCTGAAAATGGTAACGTCATAAGATTCATGTGTATGATTTTATTTTTTTGCCTTTACCTTTGATCGATTATGTTATTTCCGGCAAAGAAAGTCTTTCCAGCAGAAAGTTTGGACAGCGATTACAGGGTGCTCACTGCTACACTTATAAATATACCAGTGGAAAAGATGAAAGCTAGATGTAAACCAAAGCTAAAAGTCTGGGAATTGGAAAAACTGGAGAAATGGGAGGAATATCAAAGGAAGATCTGTGAATATTTATACAAAGATGAGATAAGAACAGGTCAAGAAGAGTGGATCGGGTTTGAGGAAGCTCTTGTGGTCACAGCAAATGATATTTCAGGGGAAATAAGCACCAGAGTAAAAGAAAAGAAGATTCCTTGGTGAAACAAAGCAGTTCAGGGGGGCATAAAAGATCGAAATTTGGCAAGTAAAGAAAGAGACAAAGACAATCATAAGGGTGTAGGAAAAGATGAAGACAAACTGAGAGAATGAGAGTTAGATCAAAAGTACAGAGACCTGAGACTCAGGGTAAAATGAATAATTAAATCAGAGAAAGAGAAAATATGGATGAAATGTACTGAGAAATTGGAAGAAGATAGTAAAGGAAATAAGAAACTCCTCTACAGAACCATGAAAAGTATAAAGAATTCGCAAGCACCAATAAAAGCTCTGGAGAATGAAGATGGAACAATTATGTTGAGGAAAACAAAAGAAGACACTTTGTCCAGTTGTACAACGGAAGAGACCAAACAGAGGAGACACAGGAAAAGGAGACAGAAAACAGGAGTAAAAAGAGTGAGTCCTCACTTATGTGGTTAGAATTGAAAATGCTCTGAACAGCACAAGTAAAGGCAAATCACCTGCAGGGGTGTAGTGGAGCGGAAACACCGTTCCGCCACCGGTTTTTGTGGAAAAATATTAAATTTCATTATGCCAAGCCGAGTATTAAAATGTTTTGTATATTCAAAATAATTTTGTTTAGTAGAGTTGTTTACCACACAATTCTAAGTTAACTTATTTTATATCAATATTATGTTAAAACTTTTTTTCATACTATGAATCAATACATTCTGATGAAATTTAATATGCTATATGCAAATTCTTGGAATTTTAGGGGAAGTGCACTAAGTTAAGTTTCTAACTTAGTAACCATTAAAAAATGCTCCAAATATCTTCTAGAGGAATTTATGAATGCCATTTGAAAAGAAGGAAAAATCCTGACTGATTGGACAAAGGGTACTATAGTCTCCCTCTTTAAAAAAGGAAGCAGACGGAAATGTATCACCCTTTTGAACCACAGTTTGAAGAAGAGAAGTACAGGTTTAGAAGGAACAGAGCAACAACAGACCTCATTTATACTGTTAGAATGATATTGGAGAAACACTAGGAAAAAGTAAGAGACATCGTCCTTGTCTTCTTAGATATAGAAAAGACATGTGATAGCGTAATGAGGGACAAACTGTGGGAATGTCTTACAAGCAGAGTTAAAATGTTGTACGAATACTGCCAGACATGACAAGGAGTACAACAGGGTAGCGCATTGTCACTTCTTGTTATTTATTACTGTTATGGATAAGATTATAAAGAGTTTGAAACAATTGAATAACAACAATGATTTCAAGGCTTTGACTTTTGCTGATTATGTAATCTGGGAAGCAGCAAAGAAGAAAGATAATACAAGCTAAACACATGGAAGTGCGAGTTTAAGGAGTTTGGCCTCAATTTAAGTCACACAAAAACCTTTGTTATGAAAGTCAGCTGGTGAAATTTTCATGCAAACATCGACTCTTAATGGAGTGAAACTAGAAGAAATTGACCGTTTCCAGTACTTTGGCAGTGTTGTAACACAAGATAGCCGATCTCGTGATGAAATTATTAACAAAGTTCTAAAAGGAGCCTAGTTTTACCACCAAGTCGGGAATATATTTCTTACCTATAACAACTTACAGCCTTGAAACAGGTACCACAAGCAGAAGAGATAATAACAGACTGCAGGCAGCAGAAATGAAGTTCCTAAGGACCATAGTAAAAAAAAAAGAAGCTAGAATCCTAAATGAAAAGATCCATCAAGATTTACATATTAAACATTCAATCTGTGAAATCACAGCTGCTACAAGGTCGAAATAGAGCTGTAGACTAACCAAGTAAAGGGTGTATTGTTCAAGTGAAGCGATACCTGGAAAGGAGAGGCGTGGTTTGGTACCATGTCCTAGAGGAAATGTACCGGGGTAGACAGTGATGGAGAGCGCTCTTACACTCCACCCTGGAGACTCGAGGCGGTTGCTGTTGATGATGATGATGACATTGCAGTTCCAAAATTAGTTCATTCAACTGTGGTATCAAGAAGAAATGAAAAATATACTAGCGATTTCGAATCCCCCAGTGCTGGATAGTAGTGCGATCGACTGGTTGCACACTATGAGATTCCTGAAAACCAAAATTCAGTAGTACCTTTGTTTTAGTTATGTTCCAGATTATATAGTTAGCAGATTTATGTCCCGTTTGTCAGGTAAACAATAATTTAAAAAAACTAGGTGTTTGTGAGTACTTGGAATTTTCAATCTTTTTCTTAAAAATTCCTCGTTTAGTTAATTTTATTCAATTTCAAGATATAACTTCATAGCAAATAGAGTCTCTAAATATTTTCTTTTGTCTGGTTAAAATAATTATTGTATTATATCTATTTATGGTTAAAATTATGAAGGATAACCAGCACACTTACCATGAAACTGGAGTAAAATTGTTTAGATAGAACTCTAAAAACACACATAAACACATTTTTAAGCATAAGCTTTCCCTGTCACAGCCGGGTTCATCAGGTCAGGAGAGTAGACTGATGCTCTAGATTGGACCAATATTTGGCTCTATTACAAAGAACATTAAATTTATTTAAAAATTCAAATTTGTGTTATTATACATTTTGTGAAAAAATGTAGTTCTAAGAAATTAAGTTTGTACTTATTAATGGTTTGAGCATGAATCTTTTACAGAAATTCAACCTGAAATATTTCTTGTACAAATATTGTTCTATACTATTTAAACTAAAAAAGAAACGAAAAAAGAAACAAAAAAACTTGTGTTCATTCAAACTCAAGTGTAAGTGAAAATTGCTTACTTGCACACCCCTCTAAAAACACATGTGTAAAAGTTATATATTTTATAAATCCATGTCCTTATATTTATGTAGAAGCCCCTTTTCACCCCTTAAAAATATACAACTTCAAAACATTCCAGTTTTATCCTGGCTGATTCACAATTATCAATATTTTAGAAGGGTGGTCGTTTGGAATCTGACATTTTACATGAGTTAATTTTATTGAATGTGTTGAGTAGTTTTAGAAATACACTTTGTTAGATTGTTTTGAAGGTTTATATTATTTAAGATCGCAGGACTGACGTGTGTTTTGACTTTTTGTGAATATGCTACCGTTTCCTGTTTCTAGCTTACAGAGTCAAGTGGTGGAAATATGTATTTCAAGGAGAAGAAACATTTCTCCAAATAGGTTGTAACAAATTATAGATTATATTACTATAATACATATGTAAATTATAATATATATATATAAAACTAAATGTTTATTTTTGGATTCTAACATTTTTGATGTTGACATAAATCTTAAGTGGAACGTTTAGTGCTTCCGTGTCCAAAACAATAAAAAATGATACCATAATCTTTATGGACAATACACACTATCTTTATCATTATTTATTTCAATACATTTTATTACCTTTAAATTCATTTATAAGTCCACCACCTTAAGCTGAGTTAAGGGTCCTGGGTTTGATTCCCGGCATGGCCAAAAATTTATTGGTGGTGAAATATGAGTTTACCCTTTCACATTGATAGATTGAAGTAGGGATGTGCGAGACTCGAAAATATCTCGAAAATTTGAGAAATAAAAAAAAAGCAAATAATGAACCTAAGCAATTATAAAACCAAACCGGGAATTTATTATTTCCAATAATATCGTAATAACCCTAAAATAGGCCGCATCTCCCCCCTTCATTAAGAAAGGTTTTGGTTATAAATATTGTTTTTCAATATCAAACTTTGACAATATAAGTTGTTAAACTACAAAATTAAATTATAAATGGTGTTCATTGTAACTACCTATCACTATTTTATTAATCGCATTTAAAATATGTATTAGATATTTCAAATGTTTGAATGAACTATATATAAGACAATCTAAATCAAACGCTTACTCAACTGTCAAAAAAGGAGCTTTATAAACTATATAATTACTTTAATTAAATTAATCTAAATTTTTTTACTTTCAAAAAAAGGTTTTCTCATCTCGTATCTTGATATTTTTTTATATTCTCGTCTCGAATTGAGAAGAGGGTTCTCGCACATCCCTAAATTAAAGGCCAGGAACTGGATGTTGTGCCTAGTCTTAAGATACATTATAAGGCATATGAAGCTACGACAGGCCTAGCAAGCCGGTAGTGGACAAATATAAGACTTGGAAACTGACTCGGGCCATAAGCTGGAAACAGTAAAGGATATAAAGTAAAGTAAATTCCTTTACAACCAAAAATATTATCCTATTTATTTTGTGAACAGTAGACCTAGCTGCCTCCATGTTTATTATCATTACTACAGTCTTTGCATTCCTCTTTGGATTCAAAGTCGAAATTTATTCTATAATTTCTCCTTTTGTTTGAAGTTGAAACTTGTTTAAATTTATCTTTGGATTTGAAGTTGAAACATCTCCTAAATTTCATCTTGGTTTTAAAGTTGAGATTTCTCTTTGGATTAAAAATTAACTGTTTTTCACATGGTATATGACACCTGTCTTGCAATATAAATACAAATAATATATAAATGTTTCAAATAATGCCCATGCAAGATTTCGTTTGATATTGGTCCAAGCCCCCATACATTTGGCAGTAATCGCAAAACAGACTGACAGTTGAAATGTCAAATAGTTGAGTTAGAAATGGATTCATGTTGTCCAAAATGTAACTTGACCATAGTAAAGTTGAAAGAAAAAACAAATGTAATTAAAAATAGAATATTGTATTATTTTCACAAGGAAAAAATATGAAATTAAAAGAAAAAATCAAAACTAAGTCCATACAACTGCTGCCACTGGACAAAAGAATACAGGTCATAGTTTACACTGCTGCCACTGTACAGAGGAATACAGATCACACTTTACACTGCTTCCACTGTACAAAGAAGTAATACACCCCATGATTGGTTTGATTATAAATTCTGATAGAACCAAATATGTGACTGAATTGTAAATATGTACCTGGAGATGGAGAGAGAGAGAGAGATAGAGAAAGAGAGAGAGAGTTGGCTGTTCATCGGTTGTACAAATAACAAGAGGATATAAGCCCTTGTTCCGGTGAGATGAGGAGGGTGAATCAAGAGTCCACTTGACCTCCACTCTCTAATAAAAGACTAGAGACACTCCACCGAGTCAACAAAGAGTTCGTCCTCGAAAAGGGACTTCCCCTCTCAGTCCGATACAACCAAGCACCAGGGAAAACAAACAAGGGAAAGAGTCGACTTTAAATAGATATTCATTTTATTCACTATAAGTTAGAATACATCTGAAATTACGAGAGAGAAAAGATGCAACTGTAATAAAAATATAATATTGGGGTCATATACACCACATTTATCCGTGACCACTTTTAATAAGACAATGTAAGTTGATGGTGAAGTTAATGTTTTTATTTAAACTCAAGTGTTGTTTACTGAGAATTTTTAGTAGATCAAATAATACATAGAAATAATAGATGAATTTAATGCAAAAAATTGCATATAAACAATGAAGACCAATATTTACCTCAATTTGGTGTACAGATGTTTTTTTAGCACCTCATCATAAAACCCATTTAGGTTCCTAATTACTAGGGCCGTCAAACTTGATTTCTCGATTCTTAGTTCTCAATAAAACTGGCGATTAAACAAAATGGCAACATTCAAAATAGGTAATAATCGATTATCTCTCATATTAGTTTAGTTGCCATTTAACTTAAATACCAGCAAATTGTAAATATACTGTAATGGCTTGAATATAATACAACTCAAACATCTTGAGGTGTACTTCATGAAAAATAAATGGTCTCAAAAATATGACCTCACATTATGGCAGTATCAACAGGTAAAAACTTTTTTTTTTTAAATAAAAGTTAAGTGAGACTGTCAGGATATATGAATCGATTCTAAGCAAACAATTTATATATAATATGAAAATTAGAATGTCAATTTTCCGTAATATATCGCTATAACTAAAATTAAATGATATATCACAACTAGGGGTCTGCGAGCTTGGGTTTTTTTCATTCGAGTCGAACTCGAGTTGAGTATTTCTAAAAGCTCCCGAGTTTGAATATATTCATAATTTTGAAATAATAAGAGTATATATTTGTTTATTTTAAATGAAAATAGGTATCACATCTTTAAATACTAAAACACATGTTCTTAAAATATGAATGACACTTAAAAAAATTTAAAAACAGAACTCTAAAAAAATATATGGCTTAATAGGAAAAATCATTAAAATGGTTTCAACACTCATGTCTCTAAGGATATTAAAATTACACTAACAATTATTTAAAAAAAGTAATGAAACGAATAATTGCATAATGGCTTGGAAATGTACAGTAAGATAGTGTAGAAACACTGCACAATAATATAAGGTAAGTGATAGTGAAGGAAGTCAACCTTAAATGATATTAGGCCTAGATAGAAACAAACACACTTCTTTCTTCATGTCTTCAAACATTTGTATTGAACACTTCTTCAAAACTTCCACAATAACACATTGTTTTGAATTTTTTTAAATATTACTTTTTCATTAATGTCTCTTCATATGAAAAATAAATATTTCCCAAAATTCAAAACAATGTGCTACTTTGGAAGTTTTGAAGAAGTGGGAAGTGTAAAAGTGTAAGAAGAATTAAGGTCCCAACACAGACTCTGTATCCGTAGTGCGTAAGAAATCGATACCACAATATCAGATTGCTCTGGCCACAGAGTCCTTATCCTTAAGTTCTTACTCCATAAGTTGCCCAACTTTAACTTTCTATGGACATTTTCTACGGACTACCAATCACAACTGAGTAAATATGTGCATGTGCATTGAAATAAAAGATGAATGGCAGTGAGAGGATCCGTCACTATGGAAACATATACAAAATGAAACGATGGCTAAACGTGGAACTATTTCAGAAACATTCTTCTAAAAATCTATACACTCCGGGAAGTACAGCTTCTACGAAAATGTTTTCTGAGAAATACCAAGTTCTCAGAAATATTGGCTTTGCTTTTGTAGGTTCAACATTATTCAATCATTAAAAATATTAAAAGTACTTGTTTTGTTTTCATCCAAAATACTAGTACATCTGTTTTGTATTTTCAGGCTATTGCAAACACTTATTTATTTTATGTTTGATACAGTAAACTTATCACTTCTTTGGTTTTACATGACAGCTAGCAGAAAGTATCAGTAATGCCAACATTGTCTGGAACTAACTTTTGTCAACATTTTTGGAAATAATTATTATTTACTAATAACTACTATTATTATCACTTAGAATAGTATCAATCACTTTTAACAATACTTCCCCAAAGATTACAGTATAATTTTATTTTCCATAATCAAATTTAAGAAAAAAAAGTCAAGTAAATTCATTTTAGTTTTTCTTTTAACTCTTGTGGCAATTACAGTTTAGATAGAATGTGAAATTTTACATTCAATGGTATTATATTCAGTTATTAATATTTTTATAACTGCCCACGCATATCTTTAACATAAAAAAATTGTTTGTAATAATAAAGAGGGAAAAACATACAAAATATTTGTGAAATAATACAAAGTTTAAATTTTGTAAACACGAGTATTAATACAACTCACTCGCAGTGCAACCTGCAACAAGTTCCTCTACATCATCAATTGGCAACATAGCAACATAAATGTGTATTTTAACTTTAAAGTTTATATATTTGAAAGCTTTGTTGCTGTCCAAATAGAGATTTCACTTTTATATTGAAGATAAAGCTTGACCAATATCCAAAGGGAAGTCGAGATTTTTGAGGTTCCACAAACTTTTATAAACTAAAAATGTCTCCTTGTTTTGCCAAATGCTCTTCACAATTATCGCTATGAGAAGAGAGAAGTTTATTTGTTTCTAGCAAGGCTCAGAAAAACTCTCCTTACTATTTCTATCATTATTTTTCACAGTTTTCATATAAAGTCTCAATGTAGATGCATTCAAGGATATGAAAAACTTAAATTCGATTAACAACTTTCTTTTAGCCTTGAAATGTTTTAGAAAAATCAGCAACTAGGTTGAAAATAATTGTAATTACGGCACTGTCTCTTTAAAGAGGAGCACATTTCAATTAATTTCAATTAATTGAAAAAATGATACCTGGGCGTGGGAATCAAACCTGGTACCTTTGGCTTAGCTCGCCAATGTTCTCCCACTGAGCTATCCAGGAGTTGTCTCATGTTCAGGGTCATTCTTCACTCTTAGTTTATTACAAACTTGGATTGTATTCTTGGCAGTTTAACAGCCCTCCTGAGTTCCAGATGATTGTGATGTCTGATAGCTCGCGATACTATTGGTTGCTCATATATAGCTGACGATTACACACGTCCATCACAGATATTCAGGAATAAAACCAGGAACCTCCTTAAACAACCACCATCTAGAGCTCAACGCCCACTCTTATGTCGTCGAGTGGGGAAGTAAGTGGAGGAGCTAGTCCACCTCCATGGAAGAAGTGTCGATAGTGGCAGGTTGTGGCACCCTCACTCTGAAAGGGGTGACCTCCAACGTTGCCAGATCCACCATGACGCAGGAGTGTGTCTTGATGAAGCTGGGGATGCAGATAAGCCTCACACGCTGCCCCTTGGGACCTAGAAACACCCATAGATGAATGTACCAGTGGTAACGCCGTGGATCTGCTATATGTGTGTGATGTTATAGTGGTATGAGATAGTAGAGGAAGCAAGGGTGAGATGGTTTGGGCATGTAATGAGGCTGTTGTAGTACAAGAGCAGGGGTGCAAAATATGTTCAGAGCTCCAACATTTCCCCAGAATATAACATTTTCATAAAAAAAATCCAAAAAACCAAAGCATTCAAAATAAAACATTGAATATTTTATAGAGGCGGAAAGGAATAAGAATTATTACCTATTAAATAGTTTGGAAAATTCAAATTTAATCAGTTATTTTTATAATACCTACCGTATAAAATCTTTTGTTGTCTGTAAGAAATGGCAGCCTTCCCATTTCCTTGTGTGCATTACCTATTGTTATTAATTGTTCATTGATACCAGTAAGCTTACAGGTACAAACATTTAATTTTACATCTTGAGAGTATGAAGTAATGGAGTGTAATTCCGGGAGACCTTGGTTTAATTGTTGATTTTCATATATTTTGTTTTTTCGTAGACTCGCCACTACTGCAAGGTCTATCACTCAAACACACTAGGGTAAATACTATCGCTATTTACGACTATGAGTTTTTCCTGATCACATAATTTATGTTTTACAAAACTTTCAATACTCCCTTGATCCTTACTTCTAGGTTTTTCTTGAAGATGTTTATTAGATACGTGATATTCAAGCTTATCACGTCTGCCACACTATTCACAATAAGCATTGTTGATGTCTTGTTCGCTCTTAAAAGTCGACATAATAAACATTTGTTTCTCTAAACCATCTACTTTTTTTTATAAACATTTATCTATTATACAATGTACAAACATTAATAGGTCCAATAAAAACAACAATTTCAAGGCTACACAATTATTACAATACGCATGTCATGAGTTTAAATAAAGTGCGCGCACATCTCCATGTAATTAGGCCGAGATATACGGGTGACTGGATTCAAACTAAAACAAAACATCACTCACCCTTCCTTACCTGCTCGCCATAGGTTTCAAAAACCCACGGTAGGGTAGGTGACTTATAGCTCATCACTCAATCACGCCATTAGCCAGATTGAATTATTAGAGTTTTTCTTTGCCCTTTATTTCAACCTCCTTCCTATATAGAACTCTGACCCATTATCTTAGCCCCTAGACACCGCAACTCTTTGTGCTTACACCTGCACTGTCTCACTATGGCACATACTGGTAATATCAGCGTTGAGTGTCATCGGCCTTTGTTTTTAGTACAAATTAAACTAACCAGAACCATAATATACTAAAAACGTCAACAAAATTGTTGGACTTACCCCGCTCCAAATTTACCCAGGAGTGCTTTAATTTCCCCTGAATCTTGTTCGCGCATTCGAGCAGATTTGGCACCCCTGTATATGAGATAATAGAGGGAGCAAGAGTGAGATGGTCTGGGCATGTCATGAGGATGGAATAGGAAAGGCAACCAAAGCGAATGATGGAGATGAAGTATGTAGGGAAAAGACCGCATAGGAGCCCAAGAAAGAAATGGGAATAGTAGATAACAACATATGTGCAATTGAGAGGAAGAGAAAGGAAGCAAATAAAGGAGGAAGAGTGGTGTAAGGACAGAGGGAGATGGAGCCATTTTACTAAACCAACCTGGCCACAGGCTGAATACAGTTCATGATGATGATAATGACTTAGAATTTTATAGAAACAATATTGAAAGGTTATTTGTAAAATCCTCATGTGTGGAACACGCACCTTCATACAACTTGGTCTGAAATCGAGGCTGGTTGCCGGCAAAGTAAACATCGGGACACTCTGTGATGATGAATGGATCTTCTTTGTAGTATGGATAGCAACCTGGGGGGACAAACCACTCCGGTGAACACCAAAGAAAGAGTGAATACGCTTCAAGAGCAAACCATAATACGTCCAAAGTTTGGCAATCAAACTCCTTGGCAAAAGAGAACAGAACAAGTATTCAAGAAAATTATTGCAATTTTTTGCATTATACATTCTAAGAATCTGTCTCACCTCCAGGATGATAGCTAACTTAGGAAGGTAATACTGCTTGAACCAGACGTCTCAAGAATTGTTCTCAGCGCACAAATTACACATGAAGCAGTCGTGGGTTTCATAAATTGCCTTCATCTACTTGTTTTTGATCTATATACATCCATTACTGTTTCAATCCTGTGTTCCTGGATCAGTCTTTTATTCAAGACATATATTTTCCCTTTCTGGCTCGCTAGGCCTGTCATAGCTTCATATGCATTATAGTCTAACTTAAGACTATGACAGGCACAACATCAAGTCCCTGGATTTATCAATATGAAAGGGTAAACCCATATTTTCATCAATAATAAATTTTCAGCCATGCCAGGAATCAAACCTGGGACCCATAGCCCAGTAGGTAGACAAGCTAACGACTAACTAAGGTGTAGGAACTGTGTTTGATCTGCTAGATTGATTTTTTTTTTCTTTTAGTTTGAGCTCTAACCTTACAGGTTGTTGGATGTCCTAGAAAAATACTGTTTGTTTCTATACATTTGCACAGGTCCGTGATTGAGGCTGGTGATGTTATATTAGTGTTAATAAACAAACAAAAACACTTGAAGTAATTTAAGCCATTTATTAAAAAACACAATAACAAGTTGTGTTCTCGAAAACAAATTGGAATCCACATTTAGATAGAGATTCAATGTTGAAGACTGTTTTGTAAACTGTTACACCATGAACCTCCACAGTCAAGGAGCGGAATTAAAGTGTGTAGCTTAGAACCCTGGTCCTGTCCGCGTGGAAGCCGGAGAGTAAGACCGCCTGCCCTGCCCTTTACCATTACACACGGTAGGCTCAGAGGTAAAGAGCATGCGGTGAGGCAAAGCATGATATTACTGTATATTCTAGACACCTAGCTTATTTAGGTAATACAGCTCAAACCAGACGTCTTTAGAGCGGGTATATACAATTACATTGCATGTCCATTACATCATGTTTTTGGTACAAAAGGTCCAGGTGCAGGTCCCTCACACC
>CABEEJ010006999.1:23283-34715 GCA_901482245.1 Timema douglasi | reverse complement strand
GGGGGGGGGAGGAAACAAACCGTTATCAATCACAATCATGTAGTTAACCTAAAAACTCCCCAGGGTACCCGGCCGAGATTCGAACCTGGACCTACCCCATGACAGGTAATCATATTGCGACCATTAGTGTGACTTCCCATAAGGTAAGTCTAATTTTCATAGGAAATACTTGTATCTGACAGCTAATTTTCTTTTAAGCACCGCGTCTTACTACCAGACCGGGCTATACGAATATGTACTATAGTAGCCCCGTGGCTTCTTTGGTGCTGACTGACAGCTCACAGCTGACAGATGACAGTCAACATTTAGGTATAATACCTACATTTTGAGTGTCAGAAGTGACAACTGCTAAACACATGTTTTGCAGATCATATGGTTCAGCGTAGGGATACATAATTTGGTCTGGTAGCTTTTCAAAGCTGTCAGTCAGCACCAAAGAAGCCACGGGGCTACTGTAGTTACATCAATGTGTGTGGAAGGAGGAAGGTTACATTTAAGAGGAAGTGTGCCCGTGAAGGAACAATAGAAAAATATATTTTTTTTAAACCACCCTCAGTAGACCTACCGTTATAGGCAGTCCAGTCTATTGCGAAAGTGACTCCATATGACTATGGACCACCAAAGCGGGTCATAAAAAAGCTACCAGATTTACTTTCACGTATTCATACGTCAAGTCGTGTTATGTGCAGGCTGTCAATTTTGATATATATTACAGATACCTGTAAAACACTAATATGGATAAAAGGTATTAGTAAACTATTAACAACAATAACAAATTGTAATTTATAAAAGGCCCTTCATATGAAAATTGAACTGTATACACCGTGAATAATCTCGACGGGGATGAAGAGTAGAGTAGAGAAGTTTAAAATGTACTTATTCCATGCTATCAGTAAAATAACACTCAATAGTTCCTTAGACACAACAAAACGGTAATGTTGGGTCTAAAATTTATATATATATAAAAAAGGAGGTAAGGGGGACATCGCACCAAGACAAAAAAAAAGGTGTAAGGTGGAGGAAGAAGAAGAATGTGATCAATATTCATGCGCGGGAAAATACAAACACTGCCCTTGACAGCCGCAAGCGATATCTCTTTTTCAGAAAACAATTCCGTTAGAGGAGGGAGGGGGGAAAAAGCCCTTAATTTTTTTGTCGCAAGGGGTCCAAGGCGCAAAAGGACCTTACATCGGCGCTGACCAACGCAGCGCTCCCGACAGTATTTTGTTTTCCATAAAAAAAAACCACCTTTTCAAAATCACACAGGCAATAACAAAAAAATAAGAGGAAAGGCAAACATCGGCCCATTTGACTATGCAGTTCAATTTTCATAAAAAGAGTCTTTTAGAAATATGCAAAAAATTCTGGAAAAAATTGATAACATTTTGTAGACAGTGAATTAGATTATCTATCAAAAGTTACAGCTGCAGGTCACATGACTTGGCTTATAAATACGTGATATTAGCTCTAGTAACTTTTCTACCTGTCAGATTAAGGCCCTTCCTTCGCAAATTGAGCTATGTCAATATTTTTGACATTTCTTTCACCCTTATTCCTTCCACAAACTCTACAAAAATATTTTAAAATAGCCCATTGTAAGCTAAAATATAATCAACAATAACCTAATTAAAATAATATTTTTTCCCCAGAAATTTAAATATATATATATATATCAATAAGCGTTCATATACATCTGCTTCCTACAAATTGAATCAATGGCTGTTTCTGACAGAATAGATTTCACTTCTGGATATGAGGAAAAAAAGAAAAGAATTAATATAAAAATATAGCAGCGCTAAAAAAAACCAACCTACAATGATAGTTGAGTCATATTAATACTCATACGCGTGGCCTTGACTGGCCCCCATGAAACCGAACACAACGATTGCCAAAGTTCAAAGCACATTTAACCGCTTTCTCCACTTGTGAGGACAGCTCACAACATACAAGACAGCTCGGACTAATTTTAGCAAGGGTGTTTTTAAGGTGAGCATGTAGGAGACGCGACTAAGGACAAAATAATTAACTACTGCTCCAGAATAAACATAAGAGTTTAATTTTCTTCACACGGTGATATCAACATTTGTTGAATATTTGTCAAGAGCATAGCGGCATTAGATGAGAAACGTTTTTAATTAAGAGGAAAAGTTGTCATTAAATTCCAAGACACTCTTGAAAAGATATTCAAGGAATGATGATATAACCATATGAAGAGAATTAAACTATATGTTTCTACGGATTAGGGAAAATTGCGTCCGGGAAAACTGCGCCTTCCCAGAAAAAAGGGTAAAACGGTGGTATCCTATCAATCATCACACCATTAGGTGGGAAAGTGCGCCCCACACACGGTTTTACACACTTACTAAACAAGTACGACCAAGGACCTAATCAAGTGTTTGAAAATTCTAGCCTAGATTCAAAAAATGGAGTAAAAGGTCGTCAATAATTAGTTTGGTAACTTCAATTTATACGTTCACATCAAATGCTTAGAGATACACACTAATCTTTATTTAATTGAAAACCTAACCTAACCTAACCTAACCTAACCTAAACAACAGGCAGAGAGACAGGTGCGATGAATCGATGTACTTGACCTCCTCAAGACCTCTTGATGTGCGATGAGTCGATTTGAAATATCCCCCCCTCCCCCCTCATAAACAAAAGAATGCGATGAACCGATCTACGCCGGTGAAAATGGTAAGGTCGTAAGGAAAGTGAGAAAGGTGCGCCCACAAGAACTTGTCAAAATTATTCAGGTGAGACAGGCAAGGTCGTGTGGGCGCAGTTTGCCCACCTATTAGTGTGATGATTTCGTGGGAGGGTGCACTTTTCTCACCTATTAGTGTGATGATTCGTGGGAGGGTGCACTTTTCTCACCTATTAGTGTGATAATTCATGAGAGGGCGCAGTTTTCCCGAAACCATATCTACTGGAATAATTATTTATTTATTTTGGCTAAAAATAAGTTTTTAAATAAAAACTGCAAAAACATTGACCAAAACTCTCGTTCCTTGCACTCCCGTCTTAGGGCGGATTCACACTGTTTCCTTTAACAAATAAAAAAAATTGTTTGATATATTATAAAATAATGATACTATCTTTGATTTAAAAAATGTGTATTATTATTCACATTTTCTACAAAGTTTGGATAATATATGTGATTACAAAAAACGGATGCTAATCATGTAAAAAAAATGTTTACGAATGAACCATGAAACTTTGAAAAGTGTGATCGCCAAAGCTGCTCTATTTTTTTAACCACACCTTTTCTATAAGTAAATTCAATTTAATTTTATTTGATAAAATATTTTGATGTATCAAATTCAAAAAATGCTTATTTTATAAAATAAATATGACAGTGTAATAGCGCTCTGTAACGAAGTCTGTGTGTAGTGAGGGTAGTATTACTGGTACACCAGGGTTGATACGCAAACTAAGGTTTTCAAAGTTTTCTGGGCCATAATGCATCTAACCAGTATTCAAGATGTGAATTCATTTTAAAAAATACTCATAGTTTTAGTTTGTTACTAAATCCTTGGCACAAGAATTAATTACGGTAAATAAAAATCGCAAACATTTGGGATAAAACTATGTCTACACTTAAACCATTATACAGTACAATTTTCGTAGGAAGGGTCGTTTAGAAAACACCAAAAAAATTACTGTCAACAATGATAACATTTTACTGTATTGTCATTTTATAGGTATAGATAATTTCTATCAAAAATGACAGCTGCAGATCACATGACTTAACGTATGAATAAGTAAAAGTAAGTTTAGCTCTATTCACTTTTTTATCCGTCAGATAAAAGGCCCTTTGTAAGAAAATTAGACTGTACTTGATATTTATAAAACTATCTGAGAGTTTCAGTAAGTTATCAAAACATCCCCCGACTGTTTCGGGGCGCGTATCAACCCCTGAGAGTGACCTTGAGGGGTGGACTCACCTGTGGGCGGCGGCCGTCGCGGCGCGTTGCTGAAAGGGAAGTAAGGAGAGTCCGGCCCGAAAGTCTCCCCGCCCCCCGCGCCCCCGTAACTGTTCCCGTAAGCCTGCAAAAACAACAACAAAAAACACAACCAAATCATGACCTGGGGCGAGAAACAACTTATAGGTAGAATACACACACACACATGCATGCATGATAACAAACTATAGACGTGCAAACAATGGGTTTATTAGGAGAAAGGTGACCTGGGGGTCTAGGGGTGAGGTGTCAAGACTTCTGTGCTGGGGGTCCGGGGTTCAATCCTCGGTCCCGGCACAGATTTATCTGATTACCAAACCCTTCCTTCACCTCTGACAATACATCTTGTGAATGTGGGGAATGCCAGGCCTCCACCGTGGTTCGGATCCCACGTTAAACTGTAGGTCCTCCATTTCATCTCACAATCACCCTACCATTACACATTAGCGTAAGTGCGTATAACCCGAACGGGTAGTAAGACGCGGTGCTAGTAATAATAATTATATTAGGAGAAGATCCCCCCCTCCCCCCAGAGGGTCCTTCCAGATGTAAAGAAAATAGAAAGGTAGCGCCATTTGAATACGTTTCATTGCGTCCTTGCTTACGGACCACCCGGCATAGTGCAAGTTATATTTTAGTACAAAAACAGCCACACATACAAATTTTTATACTTTCTCCCGACCCCTCGGTGAGAAGGTATTGTATTGTGATCATAAAAAAAAAATCGAACTTGAGATTTTGATAAATGTCGGCGTTTCATAACCCCATGAAACAAAACAAAAAAAGAGTTTTCACAATGCCGTCTGTCTATCTGTACATCCAACTAAAACCGAAACTATTTTTCCGATTGCGCTTAAGACTTGGTATCTGGGGTTTTCATAAGGTCCCTCCCGAGGGGTTTTTGGAATTAGATATCCAACCCTAAAATTAAGGGTAGTTTATTGAAGGGCAAAGCTCGTAAGTATCCCGTCTATGCTTATTTTGTTTTGGTATAGGTACTGTATTTTCGAGAATCCAGACAAATCGATAATCCGGGACTGGGTCGAAATCCAATTAGTCCAAAATATTGACGCTCTAATAAATCCACAATTTATATATTTTTTAAAAAAAGTAATAAAAGGGTCACCTCATCTAAGAGGAAGAAAGGAAGGGAAAGAGCTCTAGGCAGCGAACACAAGTGACGTCACTATCATATCCCTCGTGTTTTATTTATCGTCTTTTTTTCTTTTTTTTTCTTTTCCAGCCCATTCTCCGCGTTGTTCCTGGTAGCTTCTTCCTCCCCCCCCCCTCCTCCTCTCATTACCCACCAGATACATCCACAGTACTCGTGGATCAGCGACATCTCGGTTCAAGGATACACAACACAAATATACCAGACGGGTCTAGGAGGGCGGTTAGCACGTCTGATTCTTTTGGCTCAATAAGTTGTGTTTTGGAATTATTGGATATAATTAAGAAGGTATAGTATTTATTTATCTTGGGTATCTAACGTGCACTTTCTAAACCGACTAATTATATCAGCACACGAACATTTCTATGAGCGAGAGCGAAAGGGCCTACCAATTTTGCCGGGAAAGGTATTCTCACATACCTTCCATGGTTCTTTTACATGCCACGATCGACACGGGACCGACGAATTTTACATTCCCCTCCGAAGGAAGTTGTGTTACTGATTCTTATCGCTCAACAAACATCCGTCAACCCCGGTTGGGTTTGAACCCACGAACGGCAGGTCCTGGGGTGAGCACTTCACCCCAATATTGGATTGTGCAGGTGCTGATCCAGATCGTACAGTTGGCAACGCTGCCGGTTATCTGGTAGGCGTACACATCCCCCAGAGAGCAAGCACTCCGCGGTGTGTTTTTTTATTGCATCACTCTGTTTATACGTAGGACTGAGTTTATAGCGGTGGTGTAACCCACTCCGGGATAAACATTGGTAATACGCATGCGCGAATAGTTCGTGGAGAAATAAGATACGGCAAACATTGATGAGGTCATCAGACATGAGACTCTATACCCCCTTTCCCGAGTGCACGAGTTTTAATTGCTAGATTTAGGCCTACTCAATTTTAACCCAAAATATATGTTTATACTGCGTTAGTAAGCCTACAGTAGCCCCATGGCTTCTTTGGTGCTGACTGACAGCTCACAGCTGACTTCTGACAGTAAACATTTTGGTATATACCTAAATTTTGATTGTCAGAAGTGACAGCTGCTAGACACATGTTTTTACAGATCATCTGGTTCGGCGTAGGGATACAAAATTTGGTCTGGTAACTTTTAAAGGTGTCAATTGTCAGCTGTGAGCTGTTATTCAGCGCCAAAGAAGCCATGGGGCTACTGTAGTTGTTCGGGCTAAGAGCACGCAGTCCAATGTTTATGGGAAGACATTTTTCTGACATTATAATAATGATAATAAAAACTCTGCGCAACTGGGTTACATCACTCCTAGCTCAGTAGTGTAAAGATTAGCCGGGACTAGTGTACCGTTGCCCAGGGGACTCCCGTATGTACTAATCGTCCGTCCTCTCCGTGGAGGACCCCGGTGGGGGTCAACAAATTTTCCTTGAGCGATGAAAATCCGTAGCACAACTTTCTTCGGAGGGGAAGTAAATCCGTCGGTCTCATGTCGATCGTGGTATGTAAAAAAAAACCTGGAAGATTTTTGAATATACCTTTCCCGGCAAAAAAGTTGTAGGTAATTTCACTCTCGCTCAAAGAAATTCAGGGTGCTGATATAATCAGTCGGTTCAGAAAAAAGTTAAATATCTCAATTAATTAAATGAAATAAATGATATTTTCTAAATGTAATATCCTGCGCCTCTGCTACAAAGCAACAAAATAATGCACTAATTATTATGTTTACACCGCGCCTTATTACCTGTTCGGGTTATAGACTGTCCTAATTACGCCAATGGTTTTAGGGACTAGGAAGGTTATATTTAGAGGAAGTGTACCCGCATTTGCTTTGAGGGAGAGTGGAAATAAATTTTGTAAAAATCCTCCTCAGTACACCCGACCGAAAGTCGAACCCAGGTCTCCCCAACCTCAGCAGTCTAGTCTAGTGTGAGAGTAGCGCCTTGCACCATGTGTCCATCGAAGCGGGTACAAATTATATTATAAAAATTGGTAAATAGATCAATACCCCTAAGTAGTGTGCTGCTGGACCAAATACAATCACATTCCAGGGCCGCGTACTACCGCTGGAGACCAGAGAGTTGGCAACCCTGTGCACATTTGTGTAAGACCTAGACAGTGGCGTGCCGTGGAGTGTCACCAGGGTAATATAAACCCGCTTCAGTGACCGAATGGTCCAACTAAAGCTTTTATTTCGTGTTGAGAAGACTGGCTTGATGAAAACGGGGAGATAGGGGGTTGAATTCCGGTCGGTTATATTGAGGGTGGTTTTCCCCGAATGGTTTCCCATTCTCCTTCTATGCAAATGCAGGTAGATTACATCTAAAATCCTTCCTTCCTCATCCCTACTCCACTAGAGTAATTATCATACATGCATATAGCCTGGACAGGTGGACGCGGTGATTTAAAAAAAATCCTCATAGCCTGATGTTTTAACGAATAGCCATCCGAAATGTCTTTGTTCCTAACAGAATTCTATCATATAGCGGAATTCTGGTGGGCCTAAGACTTCTATGCTGGCGGCCGGGGTTCGATCCTCAGTCCCGGCAAAGATGTATCTGATTACCAAACCCTTCCTTCACCTCTGACAAGACATCTTGTGAATGTGGGGAATGCCAGGCCTCCACCGTGGTTCGGATTCCACGTTAAACTGTAGGTCCTCCATTTCATCTCACAGCCACCCTACCATTACACATTAGCGTAAGTGCGTATAACCCGAACGGGTGGTAAGACGCGGTGCTAATAATAATAATAATAATAATAATCTGGTGGGCATAAACCTTCCTGGTCGTAATTCGTAAGATTCTGCTCTACATTTTTCCGTTGATACCTGACCAATGAGTGTTCTACTGAGTGACGAGAACAATTCACAATGTAGGGCCTACAGTTTCAACCAACTCTGCTAACCACGCCACCGTGCCGAGCCATCAGACTAAGCGGTTGACCTACTGTCGGGAGAATGTAGTTCCGATTCCGACCGGACCTACGCAGGTGAGCACATGCTGACAAGGGCGTTAGTCTCGTCTTCTTTGGTTTATGGGTGTCACAAGGGTACGGGAGGGTTACAAATCCTGCACAGGTTTAACGAGATGTGCCTATTTTCCTTATATGGTTTACCCCTTTACCTAGACGCTAACGCGAGTTTAACAAAAAAAAAATTAAAATTCTACCTTCCCCATCCTTCCCCTTCGTATTGAGTCGTTTATAACCATCATTATGAACGTAATAATTAAGAGCGTGCATCACATGTCCACCAACTCTGTGAGACAGTCGGCTAGAAATAATAAACTTACACCGACACTATTGGGGTCGTCGATAAACCACGTAACGCTTTTTTTTCTTACCTTTTTAGCACCCCCTTCCCCCCATTTAACACCTTGTAGACATTTAGCCTATGCCCCCCAGCCCCCCCTCCCGCGTTACGTAACTTTTCTCACAAAGAATGAATGCCATGATTTCATAGGGAAGTTGTGTGATACTTGAGGAGGGATTCAGAATTAATATTTCTTAAAATCAATTTTAAATCCTGAACATAAATGATTTGAGAGTATTATTATTTTATGGATAGATACACATACAAACAGATAAGACAGACAAGTACAGATTCAAAGACGTTGAGTTCAAATTCCTCAGGTTCAAGAGGAAAAACCACTGCTATATTTATGTTATGGATGTCAGGTTTGCGATCTGAGTAATAGCAAGACGGCACTATTATATTCTGAGTAATAGCAAGACGGCACTATTATGTGCTGAGTAATAGCAAGACGGCACTACTATGTGCTGAGTAATAGCAAGACGGCACTATTATATTCTGAGTAATAGCAAGACGGCACTATTATGTGCTGAGAAATAGCAAGACGGCACTATTATGTGCTGAGTAATAGCAAGACGGCACTATTATATTCTGAGTAATAGCAATACGGCACTATTATGTGCTGAGTAATAGCAATACGGCACTATTATGTGCTGAGTAATAGCAAGACGGCACTACTATGTGCTGAGTGAGAGCAAAACGCCGCGGCACTATTATATGCTGACTAGGAGAGCCCTTTTCTATAATGGCGCTACATGATGATGTTAAAGTGCCCACGTGCGATGCTTGACGCTGGGGGAAGACATCTTTCTTTATATTGTGCACTTTTTGTGATAGTCATATAGAGAGCTATTTAAAGAAGTTTAGGTACACAACTTTTCTAAATTATTATTGGATTAATCTACAACATTAGTTTAATTAACTTATCAATACCTAAGACTCATGTTTTGTTTCAACATCGATCCTGGATCCTGGCTTCACTCTCGAAAAAAGACTAGATGACCAATAAAGCGGAGATCGGGGTTCGAATACCTGTCGGTTGTACTCATAGTGGCTTTTCCTAAATGATTTTATAATCTCTCTCCACTTTAATGAGGGTAGATTACCTATAGAATTTTACCTTCCTCATTTCTACTCCATTAGATAAATATAATAAAAAATAAATGGTACGAAACTCCCCACGGACTTTCTCGCTATATTGTTTGAAAATGAAGATATTTACTCAAAACTCGTAATATATGTGAAACGAAATAATATACACTAGCGAACCCAAGCATAAATTGCACTATACTTATGTAAAACTTTTTTTTAGTCCCAGTTTTAAATTTTATAATTTTGTTTTTAAAGGATTAATGTCCTCATTTGTATGTTTGGACCGATAAAAAAAATCAATGTTGGGTCCACAAGGGTCAACACTTCGTATTCAAATTTCAACTTCCGGTTAAAATTTTAGACATTTTATTAGGTGTTGCAAATCTTCATGCCATCGCATTGCTATTAAATTCCTCATTTATAAATTTTGAACAATAAAAAATGTAAATATTGACTATTGAGTCTAAAATGGATATAGATCATTGTTGTACAAACATTTCTCCTAAGAGTTTTAAGGAAAAACAACATAAACTCCCACTTAAAGCGTTACGTGGTTTATGGACGACCCCATTGCACAGGGATCATCTCTAATTAAACATTAATGGAGATAAAGAGTTAATAGAAGTTCCTAAAACAAAAAAAATTGTTGCAATACTAAATTATATTTGCATAAACACCCGTATTGAAAAGCACGTTTCTGACAATTTTAGAATGGCTTCACAGATAAGC
Source organism: Timema douglasi (assembly GCA_901482245.1). NCBI lineage: Eukaryota > Metazoa > Arthropoda > Insecta > Phasmatodea > Timematidae > Timema > Timema douglasi. The sequence continues at coordinate 24,477 of CABEEJ010006999.1, read as the reverse complement.
ATTGTGGACAAATCTCCATTGTCATAACAGGGACATACTGTAGTTATTAACGAGAAATTTTGTCGCTTTGTTCCCTATCTTTACCGCGGAAAATGTCGAGTAATCATTCAAATACGAATGCAGTGCTCATATTTGTGTGATATTGTAGGTATTTTCTTTTCCCTTTTACTCCCAAACCTCGCGCGAGCCGGGAGCTGAGCTGAGCCTGCTAAGATGAACGCGTTTAGCAAAATAAATGTTACGACTCAATAATATCGACTTTTTCAATTTGTCCCGAGACAGGTATCAACTGGGCATCTTCCACTTACCTCGGTCTTGAGCGTCTTGTTTCTTTCTTTCGTTGTATGTTAGCATTATAAACCTTCTTCCTCTTTTTACCTCTATCTTTCCTTCCATGATCATCATCATTAAACAACCCCTACGTGGCCTGTGGCCTAACCAAGTAATTTTTCTCTTCGTTTTTATCCTTATCATATTCCTTTCCTCTCCTATTCTCCTCAACACTTCTTCATTCCTCCCCCTGTAAATCCATTTCAACTTCTCCACAACAACATTTCAAAACCTTCCTAAATACCTTTGTTCCATCTTTCTAAATGTCCACGTCTCAGATTCATACGTCCCCACACTCCACACGAAATACTTTGCAAACCTCTTTCTTAACTCAATCGGGATTATTTCCGCTGTCAGTAATCCCCTCACTCTTCCATATAGGACTATTATATTTGTGACAAAGTTTTCAAAAATAAGTCATCCGTAAACTACCCTTAATTCGAGGGCTATAAATCAAATAAACGATCAATTAACAGCTATATACCTAAATGTTGACTGTCAGAAGTGACAGCTGCTAAACACATGTTTTTGCAGATCATATGGTACGGCGTAGGGATACATAATATGGTCTGGTAACTTTTCAACGCTGTCAGTCAGAACCAAAGAAGCCGTGGGGCTACTGTATATATCAGGTTTGAGCTCAAACCATCAAATTGTTCAAGCTCCAACCTCAGGCTGTATACGATTATTCTCGAGGATCCTTCGAAGGATCGAAAAACAAAAATCTCTCATCAGTTATCAGAATTGGTCAAGTATTTCAATTCCTTGACTTTTCCTTATTTTTAATCAAATTCACTGACATAACAGAAAAAATAAATCCCCGACTTTTCCCTATCTATGAAATCGCAAGTGAAATCCCCCCCC
>CABEEJ010006999.1:1408-23111 GCA_901482245.1 Timema douglasi | reverse complement strand
CCACACACACACACACACACACACACACAAAAAGGCGACATTGTTAACACGACGAAAACAACAAACAAACGCGAGCTAGCGATGGGTGGGGGGTGGGGGGGAATTAACCCGGCGAGTTATTTCCAGAACGGATTAAAAAATAAAATAAAAAGTAAGAAATAAAGTCGTCGAGTACCGAGTAGGACGGCCGCCGGCCCACTCTTCAAAGTGTAAACAGAACCGGCCGGGGAGAGAGAGAGGGAGAGACATGCCAAGACGCGAGAGATGTAACTTCCAGTGTTTACATGCAGTTTCTCCACGCGGCGCTGTTTATACAGAGAGGGGAGGGGGGGAGCAACAAGTCCCACAAGTAGGGGTGGGGGTCTAAATATAACACCCATCATCATGTACCTCACAAGTGTCAATCGGATTTATTTTTTGCCGTAGGTAACTTCTGCGTCAGTCAAGTTTCCTCAAAACAATCGATAGTCTCGAATTATTATGATCACAACCCAATTTTCACAAGAAGGGCCTTTTAGAAAATACTAACTTTTTTTGTGGTCAAAATTGATCACATTTTACTCTATTATTGGTGGGTTTTTTTGTCATTGCGTCTTACAACCCGTTCGGGTTAGATGCATTTATATACTAATCATGTATACGAAGTGTACCCGCATTTGCGTGGGGGAGGGGAAGAGGGGAAAACAATGACCAGGATTCGAACCCTAATCTATAGGTTATCGGCAGTCGAGTCTATTGAGAGAGTGACGACTTAGACAATTCGACCACCGAGGCGGGTTCTATAGTAACTAGATGCGGAAAGACCGGACGGGTAATGAAGCGCGACGCAAAAAAAAATTTTCATCACTTTCCAGTTGGTACATTAGTTCTTCCTCCCCGTGACGCAGCCACGCCCTCCAAGTCACCTAAGCTTTATTGTAATTTTGTTCTCACCTGCTTCGGTGGCCGCATGGTCTAAGGCATCACTCTGCTTTTAGAATAAATTGCCGATGGCAGGAAGATCGGGATTCAAATCCCGGCCGGGTCTAATGAGGGTGGTTCTTCCACTCTCCCTCCAAGCAAATGCCGATACACTTCCTCTGAATTCAACCTTCCTAATTTCTAACCCATTAGAGTAATTAGCAAATATACGTATAACCTAAACGGTTAATAAAACGCGAGTGACCTGGCGGTCTAAGGGTAAGGTGTCAAGACTTCTGTGCTGGCGGCCGGGGTTCAATCCTCGGTCCCGGCACAGATTTATCTGATTACCAATGTGGTTCGGATCCCACGTTAAACTGTAGGTCCTCCATTTCATCTCACAATCCCCCTACCATTACACATTAGCATAAGTGCGTATAACCCGAACGGGTAGTAAGACGCAGTGCTAATAATAATAATAATAAAACGCGGTGCTAAAAAAATCTCAAAACAGTCCAAAGGCGTAGTTTTGATCTTTTGATTCCTGGCGCTAACAGGCCCTTTCTAGACAAAGTGGACTGTAGTGGACCTCCGCCGGCTTGCCCGGGCCGACGTCACACACGGCGTAAAGAGAGAACGAAAAGCCATCAAACATTTTAAAAAACCGTCTCGAAGATACCGAGCGCCGGAGATACACACAAAAAGGCCATAAAACAGAAAGCAGCGCATCAAACGTAGCTTACAAAAGAAAAAAAGAAAAATTAAAGGGGGTGAGTAAGAAAATTGACAATAAAAACGAGGTTTTTTTTAAAGGGAGGGGACCAGTGCCTATAAAAGATGCAAAGGTTCCAATCGTTAAAAAAAATTGGTAAAACGATAACAATATAATTACTTCTATTAGAATGTTGTTGTTTTTTAAATTTTAGATAAGTGTCCGAAATAAGTAAATCAGCAAGTAAAAAACCGGCCCCGCGGTGTAATAAGTTGGTGCACCTGGCTTCAAGCCGGTTGTATTCTGATTGCGAATAGGGCGAAATTAGTCAAAATTGCTAACACACCCAAAATGTTATGGCCATTTAAATAATCCAATGTCGGGATTGCGGTCAATTAAAAGATCATCTCGCGGGAATTCCTACGTGAGGGTGGAAGGGATCACTGGCAGCACCCACCGGCCACCGGGGCTTTCTTCCTAACCTAACCTAGCCTAACCTAACCTAGAAATACTCGTGTAATTAGTTAAGTTAAGACTGGTGAGGGTGGAAGAACGCACGACTTCTCGGCTCGCGTGGGCAGCCCCTATTATCGAATTAGGGACGGGATGGCATAGCAGCATCGCGTGTTCTCAATCCATATAGTGAATACTCGCAATCAGGAATGTTCGTAATCAAGTCACCCTACGAGCCTAGGGGTCCCAGTTAGATTCCCAACTGGCACCTTGGGTATTTTTCCAGAAACGGGAATAATCCCAAAGGCCACCAGTGTTTGGTTAATAAGGCTCAAGTTAGGTTAAGACTTACTATCGGCTCCACACCTTCATAACCACTATCATCACAACATCTCATTGCAGGTATAACATGTAAAGCTCATTGCAGGTATAACATGTAAAGCTCATTGCAGGTATAACATGTAAAGTCCGTTCAGCGTAGGAATTGTTTTGTGAAAGGCCTTTTTACCTACCAGAAATCTATTATACAGTAGGATATTGGTAAGAACAAAGACCTTTCAGAGTGTAATAATTCCTACCGTGAATGGAGTATATACAGCTTCGATAGGTGTACCATGGGCGCACAGAGCGGGCGACTGGACCTGGATATCATGTCCCTCCCGGTCACATATTATGCCATGCGATAGAAAAAAAGGTAAGTAAAAGAAGAAAATCTAGAAGACCTGTCGAGGTGGGTTTTTTTCACCACCGCGTCTTATACTACATAGGCCTATTTAGGGTTTAGCATAATATGTGTTAATTACACTCATGCGTGAGGGATAAGGAAGGTTGAGTTTAGAGGAAGTGTACCCGCATTCACGTGGAGGTATAGCGTAAAACCCTTTTGGAATAACTACCTCAGTACACTCGACCGGGATTTGAAACCCGAGTGACGCCTTAGACCATGCGGTCACCAGAGAAGGTGTGTTGATGAAAGGTTGATTGCGACATTAAAACTGTAACAAAGGAATGATTTGATCTAGAATTATTATTTTTTTTAGAAAAATTTGGCGTTGTGTTAGTGAAACCAACACCCCTTCTCCTTTTATAGGGACTGAGATATTGACCATCAGGTTTTGAACTTATTAGGTTAAATGCTATGAAAACCTTTCATAGTACACGAGTTTAGTGTTTACTGAAATTAACAGAAAAATATTTTCTATGGCCCTATACACATACATAATATATAAAAGTCTAAAAATGCACATATTTTGGTTGATCATAAAACGCTAAATGCCCGGGAAACTAAAGGTAAGGTATAAGAGCATATAATGAATCTTTGTGAATCAAATGGTGTAATTTAATGAGAGGTAATAACATTAGCAAATGTACTTTCCTCCTGCACTGTTTGTTCTCCTATTGCGGGAAAGCTACACCTAGGAACGTTAACAACTTACCCTACTTGGTTTCTGGCGTTTATTAATTTCTGCTAGACTATTCTAGCTCGTTAAATCTACTACACAATTTTAAAAAAGAGAAAATTTGACCCCGGTGGTCTCAGGGTAAAGTGCTCGCCTCAGGACCCGATATTCGTGGGTTCAAACCCAGCCGAGGGCGACGGATTTTTCTTGAGCGATATGAATATGTAGCGCCTCCTCCTTCAGATGGCAAGTAAAGCCGTCGGTCCCATGTCGATTAAGACATGTAAAAGAACCTTGTAAGGTATGTGAAAATACTTTTTCCTTGCCAAATTGGTAGGCTCTTTCAGTTTCACTCTAAGAAAGTCTTGTGTGAGGACATGATAAGTCGGTGCAGAAAGTACACGTTAAATACCAAATAAGAATAACTTTATTTACACTATATCTTTCCATGACTTTAAATTATGTACACGTTCAGCCAATGAAAATTAAGGAATAAAGAAATACAATTATTACCTTTAGAGCCATATTTTGTACTTAGTTAAATAGTTGACTGATCAAATTCAATTATAAATTAGTTAATTATTTAATAATCTGGAGGGTGACCTGGCGGTCTAGGGGTCAGGTGTCAGACTTCTGTGCTCGCGGCCGGGGTTCAATCCCCGGTCCCGGCACAGATTTATCTGATTACCAAACTCCTCCTTCACCTCTGACAAGACATCTTGTGAATGTGGGGAATGCCAGGCCTCCACCGTGGTTCGGATTCCACGTTAAACTGTAGGTCCTTCATTTCATCTCACCATCACCCTACCATTACACATTAGCGTAAGTGCGTACAACCCGAACGGGTAGTAAGACGCGGTAATAATAATCTGGAACTTAAACCACCCTGTCCTCTACCCCTTCCTTCAGCTCCAAGAATGTTGTTCTTCCTTCTAGTCCTCTATTAATCCTCCTCCTTCCTAAGCTCCTCTTTTCCTCAACCTTTACTTCTATGACGTCGTGAAGAAGACAGTTCCTCCAGTTTGCTTTGTACCGAACCGAAAAGTCACATCCAAAATAGTTCTCTTTCTTCCAGCTCTAGCAGATTAAAAACAACCCACAGGAAAATACTTATAAATGTTTCCGACATTACGAATTTTGTAAAGTCAAAAATTTACCATTCCCAGGTGAGTGTCACAATGATATATGATCTCATTGACTGTCATAAATTTTAAAGTCAAACATCCACGTAATATGTATGCATGAAAATGCAAGTTTATTAATTGCATAATTCCATTGATACACAACACACCCTCCCGCCATTAATCCCTGCACCTTCTAATCGTCACTGGGGGAGAATTAATATTAGTGACAATATCAAGCTGAAAAATCTTTTTGAGGTTTTCGTGAAGGTTTTTCTAAACCCTCTTCCGTACCATACTGCTTGATGCAAGAGAGACGGAAAGTTTTCCCTGTATATTTTCCGGAAAATTTTCCATTATTATTTCTGTAAAATAATTTTTCAAGTGATTAAATGGAACTATAATGTAATCGATATACAGATATCCCAAATGTCAACGTTTATACTTAAGATGTATTTCTCCCGAGGGCGTTAACACCGGAAACATCATCAAACGAGCTTCGGTGGCCGCACGGTCTAACGCGCTACTCTCGCAATAGACTAGACTGCCGAAGACGGGGAGATCGGTGTTCGATACAAGTTGGTTGCATTCAGAACGGTTTTTCCTCATGGTTTTCCACTTTCACGGGTGAAATTCCTCTAACTTCAACCTTCCTAATCCCTAACACATTAGCGTAATTAGTAAAGTAGCCCCATGGCTTCTTTGGTGCTGACTGACAGCTCACAGCTGACAGTTGACAGCTTTAAAAAGTTCCCAGACCAAATTACGTATCCCTACGCCGAACCATATGATCTGCAAAAACATGTGTTTATCAGCTGTCATTTATGACAGTCCAAAATTTAGGTATATACCTAAATGATGACTGTCAGAAGTCAGCTGTAAGCTGTCAGTCAGCACCAAAGAAGCCGTGGGGCTACTGTACATAGGTGTACAAACCAAACGGGTAGTAAGACGCAGTACTAAAAAAAAGTAGTAAGGAAACAAATGAATGTGAGCCTTTGTCGACCCGTTATTTTCGTTCATACATTCCTAACACACTATATTTTGAAGTACAATAGGCTCCAGGTGCCACCTCTACAATTTAACCCCTCCCCCGCAAGCCGCCACTGCGGACAATTTTCATCTCTAGACGCAAGTAACGTTGTACACATTTTTCCACACCCCTGTTCCTTACAATACTGTATACACTTCTATACTGTTGCTCTTTTTATTTGTCTTATCCTAGTTTATTTGTTTTCTTTGGAACTGTGTGCGCCATTACGACTGCTAAGACTTCGCCTCGGGCTAACTCGGAGGAAGAAGAGGAGGCTGGAAGAACAACGCTGTGGGGAGGAAAAAAAAGAACAAGAGGGGAAGAGAAAGATGCCCGGGAGAAAAAGAAGAAAAAAGAACACCCCAAAAACTTTTTATTTTTTTGTATTTTGTGTGTGTGTTGTTGTAAAAGAGAGGAAAAACTTTTTTTTTAAATGAGGTAGGAGTTAGGAAAGGGGGAGGGTGATTCCGACGATGGGAGATGAGAATTAGAGAAGAGAAACTTGAGCAGCTTAAAACGTTAAGGTTGTTGTTAGGATGGGGAAAAAAAAACTTCCTCATTTTGTTCCGTTGTCTCTGCGCTATACACCCACTGCCCCCCCTCGACACACCAACTTTACCCACTCCTTTCCCAAGTGTCCTGGTTTGAGCGCCGAGATAAACTTATCACCACCCCCCGCCTCCCCCTCAGACCACGACTAACGACTTTCCATATCAAATTAATCGCATCTTGTTACAATCATTTTATTGGACAGCAATTCGAGGGTGAATGGTGTCAGCACTACTTCGTATGCATCTTCCAGCCAGGGGCTACACGGAGCTGCACCGCATTTACTAGCCAGTGGCTACACGGAGCCGCGCTGCACCGCATTTACTAGCCAGTGGCTACACGGAGCCGCACCGCACCGCATCTTCAAGCCAGTGGCTACACGGAGCCGCGCTGCACCGCATTTACTAGCCAGTGGCTACACGAAGCCGCACCGCAAATGTTCGGAGCAATGCTCTCTCGACGATTCGTCCGCGCCGATGCGATGTTGACTCATGTAGCCACTTGAATTTAAAAACATGGATAGCATTCCACGGGAAAAAATGCGGTAAGGTGCGGTGTGGCTCCTTGTAGCTACTAGAAAAGTAATCACAAGATTTCAGCTTCATCGGCGTTATCAGCTCAGCGAGACTTGAAATGACTTTTAAGTTTTCAATTTTATGCGCGACCATCAGCATGGCAGACCAAATCAAATTTCAAAACCAACCAGCTTTATCAGTGCGCATGCGTCAGGACCGACCAACTCTATCAGTGCACATGAGGCTAGACCACCCGACTCAATCCATGCACCTACAAAAACAAGATACTAGAAGACAACTACATCTACTGTTGTGAAATAATTTGAAATAATTTTAAATAACTAATTAAATGTAAGGCACGCGTGTTGTTCTTATTTGTTATGATTTGTCTCACGACAAAATATAATAATTTGTAAACACCTATTGTGATATTAATCTTTAAAAAAACTAGAAAATAAAATATGTAGGTATTCATCCGTTTATAGTTTGTGTCGCAGAGGATCATGGGTCTAAACCCATTTCTGTCAGCGTGTGAATCGCTACGCCAATCAAGCAAATTTTGCTGCCAATTTGCTGCCAGCGTGTGAACCAAACTTTACTAGGAAAGCAATGAAGGGTGAAGTATATATTATTTTGGGAAGAGACACTAAACAAAATACAATATTTTTTTCGCGATTAGCATTTATAATATTTTACTAATGTTATTTTCTAGGTACTGATGGGATCGGTATATCGGGTGAACGCATCTCGGAGAGTAGTTGGATGTATGTGGACTATTGCAAAGAACGAATTAGTATTGAAAGAGGCAAAGATGGCAATATATTTAAGTGTGTTGACGCCAACATTGTTTTATGGATGTAGAGCGTGGGTTTGTCAGCAGAAACACAAGAGCAAGGTGAATGAGGTTGGAATGAGAGATGTAAGAAATGTATGTGGAAAAACTCGTATGGGCGGCCGGGGATTGGATGTTGTGCCTGTCCTAGTCTTAAGTGTCGGTGACCTGGCGGTCTAGGGGTAAGGTGTCAGACTTCTATGCTGGCGGCCGGGGTTCAATCCTCGGTCGAGGCAAAGATTTATCTGTCACCCTACCATTACACATTAGCGTAAGTGCGTATAACCCGAACGGGTAGTAAGACGCGGTGCTAATAATAATAATAATAGTCTTAAGTTATATTAAAAGGCATAGTAAGTTACGAGAGGCCTAGTCAGCCGGTAGTGGGAGATATATTACCTGAATATAGAACTGAGCCAGTCCTCGGGCTGGAAACAATAATGGATGCAACTCTTAATGGGGTTGTGATGAGGAAGGAAACACTTTAGAGTTAATCTACCCGCATCTGCGAGGAAGGAGAGTGGGAAAACATTTAGGGAAAACAACCCTCAGTTGACCCCGACCGGGATTCGAACCCAGATCTTCCAGTCCTCAGCAATACAGTCCAACACGAGAGCGACGCCTAAGAGCCAGTGGTTCTAAAACATGTTTTTAGATTGTACCAAAAGTGTATTGTATCCCCGCGATAAAAATGTACCCAAATGACAAATGGCGGGTAGTCCAAAGATAAAATTCCTCACCACGTTTGGTACTCTTGTCATTTTGGCGATTTTCCCTCTAGAACCGCTGCCTTAGACCATTCAGCCACCGAAGCGGGTTATAATGTCCTAAAGTGCACTATTTCACTATTAATAGTGAGCCCCGAAACCTAGTGCTAGTCCCGCCGGACCCATTACTGTTGAGTGTGGGGTATCAAATGGCCCAGTTGGGGTCTTGTTTTAATTTAATTTGGGGGGGTAAGGGGGTGGTATTTAACAGGGCTATTTACTCGGTACGCCAAGCCTTTAAGAATTCGTTCGACTCCGCTATTTTTCTACTGTCCGATTCCTACGCCTTTATAAATGGCTAATGCAGTATGGATTAGGAAGGTTGGGTTTAGAGGAAGTGTACCCGCATTTGCGTGGAGGAGGGAGAGAGAGAGGAAATCACCCTTAGTACACCCGACCGAGATTCGAACCTCGATCTCCCCGTCATCAGCAGGCTAGTCTACAGGGAGAGTGGCGCGTTAGATCACGCGGCCACCGAAGCGGGTTTCAAAAGTTATTAAAAAAACAGAAGGAAAAAGGAAGAAACAGTATTTTTCTTATAATATAATTATTTGAGGTATTTAACGAGCACTCTCAGGACCGTCCAATTACACCAACACACGACTTATAAAGTAACTCCTATCCAGAACAGACATAACATACAGATACCCCCACCCCCGCCGTTAATTAATCACTGTTAAAGTGGGAAAACACCTATATTTCACCGATTATATATTGTTTGGCCATGCCGAGATTCGAACCCGGTAGACAGACAAGCTGAGCTAGAGTGTCGGAACAATGGCTGAGACGAAAGGGGGGAAATAAACAGAGCTGTAAGAAATGACTTGTTTTTTTTAACTACTGTAATGGAATGTAAAAGAACCAAGCAAGGTAGGACTTTAACCTTAAATGAAGCAGCTCCAGTTGTAATTCGTTATTATTATTGTTATTATTATCATCATAATCATCAACGTGGTGGTGAGTGACCGCTAGGTGCCTGCATCATTCTCCTTGCACCTGCCCAGCCAACTATAGTCCGTACTAGTTAAGTTGAGAGTGAATTTAAAAAAAAATAATGAAAAACCACCGGATCTCAGTCGGCCACTTTCCCCGCCCGTTCTTCCGCGCTCGGCGGTTCAATCCTCCCCCCACCCCCTTCAACTTCCCACTCGTATCCAGCGAATAATGAGCGAAGGTGTCCAGCAAAACTGTATTTTAAAATTCCATGTTTTCACGAGACAATTTCAAACTTTTCCAGCGACTATACATATAAATATTTAAGTGGGCCCTATATTACAAACATTATTTTATTAATTATCGCGGTGAAGCTTGTGAATGTGTGGAATGCCAGGCCTCCACCGTGGTTCGGATCCCACGTTAAACTGTAGGTCCTCCATTTCATCTCACAATCACCCTACCATTACGCATTAGCGTAAGTGCGTATAACCCGAACGGGTAGTAAGACGCGATGCTAATAATAATAATAATTAACTAACGAAACTTATTGTAATCATTTTTAGACACATACATATTCTGAAATTATGTCACTCTATGAAGAGTTTAAAAGATTTTAGCACAAAGCGATGCGTCATAAGTGTTTGATGGCAAAATATTTTTTGTTGTCAAAATGAATAAAATAATGCTTTAGTATAGATTATTATTGTTATTATTATTATTATTAACACCGCGTCTTACTACCCTTGCGGGTTATACGCACTTACGCTAATTGTGTAATGGTAGGGTGATTGTGAGATGAAATAGAGGACTTACAGTTTAACGTGGAATCCGAACCACGGTGGAGGCCTGGCATTCCTCTTTAGTATAGGCATAGAGTTTAATTCTATTCACATGGTGATATCAACAGTTGATGAATATCTGCCAAGGGTGTCCTGGAATTTAATGAAAACTTTTTCTCTTAATTTAAAAAAGTTTATCATCTAATGCCGCTTGACAGATATTCAACAATTGTTGATATCACCAGGTAAAGAAACTTAAACTCTTTTAAGTTTCTACAGAACAAAACCTGCAAAAACACTGCCCTTCTCTCGCTTTTCCTACATCTCCACCTTAAAATATCGCCTATAACGTAACCGAATTCTCGAGCATGCGCATAGCCATGACTCAACTTGGGCCAAAGACGCGCGCGGTAGAGGGTTGTCGGAAAGACGATACGAGAATCACATGTTGACTTTTTGAGATACGAGATTAGTACCGCTCAACTGTGTTAAAAACAGATTCGCGTGGTGTATTTTAACTGTTATTAAATATTATTTTGAACCGACGATATTAATAAAATAAAGAGTGTGTCTGTTTGAAAAAAAAAACCCGGTTCGCGTGGCTACCCCGGGCAACGACGGGTTTCAGTTGTAAATACAAGTTGCGGTTGTTTTTTTTTATAATAAATATGTAAGAAATCCGGAACTGCGATTATCTTATTTTAATATGTATTCCCCGAGCAAGTCAATCCCGTTTTCCAGATCGCGTTGAAACTTCTCGCTTACACTCTCTAACTACCCAGGCTAGACCAGCGGGTACCCCAACCAACCGAACGGTTCCCACAGCCCCTTCTTTCATTTTGAACAGACGAGCAGCGCATTCGCGTACCTCACAAACTGACAAGCGGCGCGAATTTAAATTATTTTGTTCTTTTATAATAATAATAATAATAATAAATCTACTCAAACGCATCACGTTTTGCATTATTTAAGTATAATTGAAATATAATACTTTTTTTAAAAAAAAAAAGCTTGTATCGGCGGAATTATGACCATGACCAGACAAGAGCATGAACCTCTGGCCGATGGAATGCGGATCCATTAGCCTCGATTCAAATAACTTTAATTTTTAGCACCGCGTCTTATTACCCGTTCAGTCTATCCACATAATACTCCGCCCCCCTCCACTCCCTCTATCTTACAATATTTTGTAGGATTTGATTATTTTAATTGTTTAGTTAAATTTTAGAATATTATAACTGCGGTAAGTTGAAATTATATAATTAATATATTTATTTTCTGACAAAAGTTTTTTTTCTCGCCATAAAAACTTATTTAATAAGCCTTACGTATAATGGATTCTGACCCCCTCTCCCGGTCATCTCCCAAAAACCCCGGATCGCCAAGAAATATTTTTTTTATAAAGCACAGTGATATTAATATCAAAGACATGGCCGCCAAAAGCCGCACCTCCACCCTTGTTTAAAAAAAATAGAGGCTTTTTTTGTCTTATATATATTTTTTTTTCAGAATTTGGGATATTTTTTTAAAAAATGTGTAAGTTCGTTATTTAAATAAAAGTGAAAATGTTTATACCTTAACACTTGAGTTTTCGTTCGAAAATCCGGACCGGGTCGATCCTCAATTAGTACGAATCGTCGACGTTTCATGCGTATAGCACGAGCGGGTATTAAGACGCGGCGATAAACAAAAATTAACGCGAGTTATTATTCCAAAAATACATCTGTTTGCATGCAGCGAATAAAATCCTCCGCTCATTGAACGAATGCCAACGCCAAGCGGTTAGGGAAGGTTAGTCCACTCCTTGGGAACGCTTAATTTACGAGTAGTTCGGTTCCCTCTAGGCGAGAAACTGTCCTTGACTTATGACTGTGTTGGAACACTCGAACATAATAACCATTAATAAAAACTTTGGGTGTTTAGAAAGTCACGTTATAATGTTTAGCCAAAACAGAGCTGCTAGAGTAGCATCGCAGTAGGGAGATTCATCTAAAAAGAATAGTTTAATCTCGTTTTTTTTATTAAATGTTAAGTAAATACAGTATACTATTAATATTGTTTTACAGGCATTTTAGTCCGACACCTTAGCTCAGTCGGTAACATGTCTACCCTGCGTTGGATTCGATTCCAGGAAAGATAAACAAAATGTATCACATTCTTTAAATTGAAAACTGACACCCAGACACGGGAATCGAACCCTAAGTATGCCAATGCTCTAGCTACTGAGAATATTATATTTAGACGCGGCTATAACCATAATTATCAAATATAATAGCTTAGATATTTAATCCCCATTAGGTTTAGAAAGTGCACGTTAAATATTTCAAACTAAATTTTTAAAATAATTTTACCCGCCTCGGTGGCGTAGTTGGCTAACGCGCTTGTCGTGTTGAGCCCGACTGCTGAGGACGGGGAGATCGAGGTTCGAGTCTCGGTCTAATTCAACCTTCCCAATTCCTAATCCATTAGCGTAATTAGTACTTAAAGCGTATAACCCGGACGGGTAGTAAGACGCGGTGCTAAAAAAAACCTGTATTGATACAATTTATCAAAAATTATTGTTGAAGAATATGTGGCTTGACGTATGAATATGTTAAAATAGTTTTTTTAACTGTGGTTTTTGGTCAGTTGTTACCTACTCTATTACCACGATGATTATATAAAATACAGGAATGTATTTATCTTTTATGTATGACGTATTCAGTTTATTTACTTTGTTATACATAGTGGGAGATAGGGGTTCGAATTCCGGTCCGGTATAATGAAGGTGTTTTTTTTCTAAATGGTTTTACAGTCTCGCCATTCAAATGCGGTAACACTGCCACTTTTTTAACTGTCAGATGTGTAGTGGATTATAGTAGCACGAACCTTTTAGAAAATACATATTTTTGTAGTCAACATCGATACAATTGCATTATATAATTAGTAGACTATTATTATTATTATTATTATTATTATTACCACCACGTCTTACTACCCGTTCGGGTTGTACGCACTTACGCTAATGTGCAATGGTAGGGTGATTGTGAGATGAAATGAAGGACCTACAGTTTAACGTGAATCCGAACCACGGTGGAGACCTGGCATTCCTCACATTCACAAGATGTCTTGTCAGAGGCGAAGGAAGGGTTTGGTAATCAGATAAATCTTTGCCAGGACCGAGGATTGAACCCCGGACGCCAGCATAGAAGTCTGACACCTTACCCCTAGACCACCAGGTCACCTAGTAGACTATTGTTTTATAGATATTGAAAATATCTATCAAAAGTGATTGTCAAACTCGTACTTCTTTACGTAGGAATGAAAACTAGAACTTTTATAACTGTTAAAAATAAACGCCTTCCTATCTAAACCGGATTGTAGGCCAAGTTAGTCTGTAAGTCGTGTGCTGATAGAGCCTCTTGTGTTTAAAAGGGCATTTTAAAAACTCCAATATAGTGATAAAAATTGAGTTGGGTTTATTATTAGGTTTTCATAAAAGACGAAGACGAAATATAAAAAGGGGGAAAATTAACATATATATTGCCAAAATAAAACTACAAACTGAGATAAAATGAAGGTCGAGGCATTTGTTACTGTCTGCTACGAGGGTTGAAGAAGGTTTCATGCGTGGTACGCGCACCAGAAGTCACGTGGCCTGCCTGACGCGTCAAACGACACTCAGCAGACTGGATTAGTAAGGGGACAGGAAGGTCGGGGTTTGAATCTTTGTTGGATGCACGCGGAAGGTATATTAAGTTAGTTTCAACCAGGTAGACCCGTATTTCACCAATGATACATTTTATGGCCATGTTGGGAATCAAATTCGAGACCCTCAGTAGGCAGACATACTACCGACTACCGAATGAGCTAAGGTGTCGGACAATCTAGTGGCTAAATAATTTACAATATCAACTGGGGCCATCACAGCTCCAAATCCAACCCTGGTTTAAACCCTGTAGTATTTTCATTCTCTAACCATATTGATGCTATTACACTTTCTCTATCCCTAGCCCCTTGAATAAAAGAGAGTAGGCGCGCCACCTATCGGAGCGTTGAGAAATCCAGCAATCCCACCAGTGGCGTGGCGGCTCGTGTATAGGCCCTGCAGAACTCCCTATTTCCCCTTGATATTATCGATAACATTTAATATAATTAGTTATTTTTTCTTTAATTCTTTATTTATTTTTGTAATACAATATATATTCCTTAAACTTAATGTCAGTACTTCAGTAGCCATCCCCCAGTTTATGAAAAAGATACAAAAAATTTTGTATGGAAATGTGCACTTCACAGTGCCGGCTCTGGCGTGATGGTGGAAGGAAGTGGTTTTTTTTACTCAGCGTGTGTTGTGCTTAAAAACCGTGTACCATATTCTTGAATGTGATAAAGTGTAGAAGAGTGTAGAATTAGATTATTATTCTGCTTCCAGCTATTCTATTTGATTTTTTTTTCGGTTCTTTTATTTAACAGAAAGAATAAATGCGCTTGCAGTACTTTCAATGGAGAAAAATTTCCTCAATTGTCATCCAGAGATCAAGGAAAAAATTATTGAGCTTTTTGCGCAAATTAAAACAAGAAAATGGATTTCATTTTTAAAATAATGGATCAAGCTTGCTTGAAATGTAATAATTT
This sequence comes from Timema douglasi, assembly GCA_901482245.1. Classification (NCBI taxonomy): domain Eukaryota; kingdom Metazoa; phylum Arthropoda; class Insecta; order Phasmatodea; family Timematidae; genus Timema; species Timema douglasi. Next base: position 8,500 of record CABEEJ010006999.1, on the reverse strand, counting down.
AAGTTAAAGTAGGTAAAAAATGTTTTTTTTGTTAAGATTGTATCAAGTTCCTGAGTAAACTTTCTTTTTATACATGTTTATTTTTCTTTTACACAATTTTAAAACGAAGGCTAAACATTTTCTGAAGCAGCACCCCAACTAATTTTAGCTAAGAGCCGCCACTGAACCCCACGTTATTTAAAAAAGGGGGTTTGTTATTTCAAAATTTAGTTCACGCCAAAACTGAGATGAAAACTATAAATGTTCTTTTAACATTAAAAACCTTTATTTAAAAAAAATTGTCATTAAAAACATACTATATAAGAAAAGGTAAGATTAGTTAATTTGTAACAATATTTTAAGCGAAATGTCGCAATTATGATATCAAGCAAACGGTTAGTAACACTAACCTTCCTTAAAAAAATGTTATCTATTCCCAAAAGGGTATCCGGTATCGCGTTAAACAAAATAATAATAATTTCAGTTTAATTTCAATTTCCTTTATTAGGCCTATATCGCTGACCAACAGTCGTAAGACCTAAATAACAAGCCAGCACTGAAAAGGGGCAGACCCGAATTGCGCCAGTTATTAAGGGATTAAAATTTGTTTACTAATCCCGGACCCGAATTGCGCCAAGTCAAGTTCAGGTAGTCGGTGAGGGAGGTGGGGGGGATGATACAAACAAAGACCATCGCAAACCATCTCTCCCCTTAGTAAAGGAATGTAAAAACGCCTTAAGTGCCCCCAACAAGACTTGTAACAGTAGTATTGACATCCGTCTGTCCAGTACTTATTAATTGTCTCGACAACAGTGACTGTCCCGGTGTAATTTTTTTTCGGATTTTATGTGAACTGGGATAATATTTGCGAGAATTATTGATATGGAAAGGATTTATAGTGAAAAAGGGAAAGTTCTGATTGTTTATAATAAATATATGTATCGACAGGTGAATCAATTAAAGTTGACGAGGTAAGAGAGGTGGAGATGCACTAAAAAGGACTGCAAGGCTAAAATATTTACTCTTGATGGTGGAAATATTTTCTCGCGGACTGAAAATGAACACAACCACGAACCACTACTAGATCAAGAGTTGAACAGAAGATACATTAGCAACGCAGTTAAGAGGAAAGCTGAAGAGATTGAAGTAAGGCCTTCAAAGTTAATCCACACAAAGGTACAGACACAGAAAAAAACTATAAAAACATTGACCCGCAAGGACATTAAATGTATAAGGAATAACATCAACCACACTGAACTAAAAACACCACCAAAGTTGCCTAAATCTTCCGAAGAAATTCAATTTGCCATAGATTCAATTGAAATAAAAACTATTCAAGACGAAAACTTTTTGTTGAGAAACGAAAAAGAGAAGGAGATCGTGATATTTTCTTGTCACTCGAATCTTGAGTATTTGTGCCAGAATGAAATTGTGTGACTGGATGGAACCTTTGAATACGCACCAAAACATTTTCTTCGGCTTTTTACTGCATAAATACTTCTAGTATTTTGCCTACTTAAAAACAAGAAAAAGCAGCGCTACATTGACGCTATGAGAATCTTAAAGGAGGAGTGCGAGAAGAGACATCACCTTCAACCTTTAAACATTGTGATTGATTTCGAGCAAATATAGTTAACTAAATCATATTTTTGACTTGTGTCCTTCTTACCGCCAGACATAGCATTAATATGTGTTTATGTTCAGAGTTGGCGCAATTCGGGTCCTGTCTTGGGAAGGGGGGTATTGGCGCAATTCGGGTCCGGTCTGGGGGGGCACTTTTAAGCTCTTGGCGCAATTCGGGTCCGAGCTAAGAGAATTGGCGCAATTCGGGCGAGCCCCTGAAAAGATGGACATGAAATACAGGAAATATATAAAAACAATGAGCCTACAACTAATCCAAACAACAATTTAAATTAGTAAATGAAGACAGTTGATACAGTAAGGTATAGTGTTTGAAATTAATATTTTTTTTAGGTGACCTGGCGGTCTAGGGGTAAAGGTGTCAGACTTCTATGCTGGAGGCCGGGGTTTAATCCTCGGTCCCGGCACAGATTTATCTGATTACCAAACCCTTCCTTCATCTCTGACAAGACATCTTGTGAATATGAGGTATGCCAGGCCTCCACCGTAGTTCGGATTCCACGTTAAACTGTAGGTCCTCCATTTCATCTCACAATCACCCTGCCATTACACATTAGCGTAAGTGCATATAACCCGAACGGGTAGTAAGACGCAGTGCTAATAATAATAATAATAATTTGTTTAAACATGGAAATCATTAGTTTGTATAAAACCAATCGAAAACAAAAGAATCCAAGTTAATAATAATAATAATAATAGACCCCGTGTAAACGAGCGGGTGGAAAGTGTAAAACTACACGCGTACCAACCTACACTCAGTCTTCCCTCCCTATCACACTCGATCAGTGAACGGCAGGCCGGCCAACTGATTGAGAACGAAGACTTCCGGGGCTATTTGTGCCCGTCACGTTGGCACTATCGCAGCTATAACTCCCAATGGATCGTGAAAAATAAAATTCTAATCGCTAGACCGTTCAAATTTGGATCGCGTGGAGGGAACTAATTGAATAAGTTAATTTACCAGTAGCCGCTTTAAATAATAAGCTACGGACGGTCCAATTATTTTTAAAAGAACCTTGTAGAAATAATAACAAACATATATTTTTTGCTATCAAAAATAACCTGCCCCGTGGTGTATTTGTCAGTATACCTGGTTAAGAACCTGAGGATCCCGGGTTCGATTCCCGGCTGTTACCGTGGTATTTTTCCCCGGAAGGTGAATTACCCCAACGGTCATCAGGGTTTAGATAATTAGGCTTTCATTAGGTTGTTTCCGCTGGTTCCAGACCCTCATACTCATCATCAACATCATCATCATCATCATCATCTCATAAGAACATGGAAAGAGCCTCCACGGAAAGGATGTACGATTAGCACATTCGGGCGCCCCCTGGGAAACAGTACATTAGTTCTGGCTAATATTTCCACTACTGGGCTACGAATGAGTTAGCCCAGACGCACGATAGTAAATTATAGCTCTAAAAATAGAAATTTAACTTAACATCTTTAAAGACAAGCTTTGGTGGCCGTATGGTCTAAGGCATCACTCTCGCAATAGATTGGACCACCAATGACGGGAAGATAGTGATTCAAATCTCGGTCGGGTGTAAAGATGGGGCTTATTTTCTTAAATGGGTTTCCATTCTACCTCCACGCAAATGCGGATACACTTCATCTAAATTCCAAACCTACTTAATTACTGACACAATAGTTCAATTAGTACATAGCCTAAACGAGTCGTAAAACGCAGCACAAGGTGGAAAAAAAAAGAATTTTCTACCCTTAGTAATTTCAACGGTTCTTGAATGTTTGTCTTGAGAATTGTGGTAATTTGAACAAAAACTTTTTAAATAATAACAAAAAGTCATATTTATATTCATAAAACCCGCCTCGGTGGCGTAGTTGGCTAACGCGCTTGTCGTGTTGAGCTCGACCTCTGAGGACGGGGAGATCGAGGTTCGAATCTCGGTCGGGTGAACTGGGGGTGGTTTTTCCTAAATGGTTTTCCACTCTCCCTCCAAGCAAATGCGGGTTCACTTCCTCTAATTCAACCTTCCCAATTCCTAATCCATTAGAGTAATTAGTACTTAAAGCGTATAACCCGAACGGGTAGTAAGACGCGGTGCTAAATATATATAATATATATATATATATATATATTCATAAAATTAAACTAAACGTATATAGTGAAGCAATCATTTATTAATTTTGTCAAAAAAAAAATGTTTGTGTCATAAAAACTACAGAAATATGGACCTTAACTTACGCTTCCAACCCGGGAACCTTAACGTGGTGGGCAGACACGCTAACAACTAGGATACCCGCCTCAGTGCCGTAGCTGGCAAACGCGCTAGTTTTGTGTAGAGCCAGACTGCCGAGGACGGGGAGATTGAGGTTTGAATCTCGGTCGAGTGGACTGAGAGTGGTTTTTCCTAAATTGTTTTCCACTCTCCTTCCACGCAAATTCGGGTTCACTTCCTCTAAATTCAACCTTCCCAATTCCAAGCCCATTATCGTTATTAGTACTTAAGCAAGCGTATAACCCGAACGGGTAGTAAGACGCGGTGCTAAATAATAATAAGTACTTAAGCGCGTAAGACGCGCTACTAAATAAAAAAAATCCATAACAACTTAACTAAAGTGTAAGACCACAATTAATTTTTTTAAATGATCTGACATTAAAACATTTAAGATGCTTTTTTTTAATACAGCATAGAAAAATGTCAAAAAAAACACTCAGCAACTGTTCATTTCCCCTTTATGTTCGTTGGTCGAACTTTAGGGGCAGGGGGAGAAGGTGGGGAATATACCTCCCTTCCCTTTCAACCCCGGGTAACATTAAGCGTGTCTCCAAAAGAGGAGAGTCAATCAGAATAGCCGTCCTATATACTAGGACGTCGGTCGGCGCAAACGGGGGCGAGCCATATCGCACAGATTCATCAATATTACCGCTGCCTGCACAGTATCAACACACACTTAACGTAATCATGTCACCCCTCCCCACTCTTCAAACACAACCCCTTTCGAGAGGAAAACCGAACGATTCGATTTCAAGATGGAATGGGGGATGAGTTTAGTGAAAAGTGCGTCAGAGATATCTTCATCAGCAACTCAAGGGTCGGTTTCATAGTCAGACTTAGTACGCCTCTATTATAAATACAGGACATCTTTTAATAGAGCGGTTTCGAACTTGAGGCGTACTAAGTCTGAGGTGACCTGGTGGTCTAGGGGTAAGGTGTCAGACTTCTGTGCTGGCGGCCGGGGTTCAATCCTCGGTCCTGGCAAAGATTTATCTTCTCCATCGTGGTTCGGATTCCACGTTAAACTGTAGGTCCTCCATTTCATCTCACAATCACCCTACCATTTCACATTAGCGTAAGTGGGTATAACCCGAACGGGTAGTAAGACGCGGTGCTAATAATAATAATTTGTGGTATTTAACGTGCACTTTCTCAACCGACTGATTATATCAGCACAAGATCATTTCTATGAGCTAGAGCGAAAGGGCCTACCAATTTCGCCGGAAAAAAGGTATTTACACATAACTTCCAGGGTTCCTTTATATGCCACAATCGGCATGGGACTTAAGGCTTCACTTTCCCTCCGAAGTAAGTTGTGCTACGGATGTGTATCGCTCAAGAAATATCCGTCAACCTCGGCTGGGTTTGAACCCACGAACATCGGGTCATGGGGCGAGCACTTTACCCCAAAACCACCCAGGTAGACGAGTCTGATTATGAAACTGGCACTATGACTCAGTGGTAATCAACATTTTCTACTTTCTCATATCAAGAGAAAGTATTGTGATCGTGAAAATCTATCTGTAGATTATGATTTTTTTTTTACGTATTATCTGAACAAGAACCCAAAAGAGTGGATTTTACAATTATATCTGTCTGTCCCCATGTTTGTCTGTCCCTGGTCACGGATTCTAAACGGTTTGATGGAGTTTGCTAAAATTTGATATTTAGATATGATGGGGCTATACCACAAAACAACAGCAAAAAATATACCCTAACCCTTCAATTAAGGGTAGTTTACGTTTAAATAATTTTATTTTAAATACAGATTTTTCAAAAATGGCTCTAACGATTTTGTTTGACATGACAAAAAGCACTATACAATTGGTTTTTGGACAAAAATGTGTTGAGGGGTAGTTTACTGACGAGATATTTTTCCAAAACTTGAAATATTTTACAAATTTCTCTAACGATTTGGTTCCAAATGGATATATTGAGTGTTTTACATGAAAAATAATCCTGTATACACTGTTTAGGGTAAAAATACGATAAAGGGTCGCTTACTAATGAGTAATTTTGGAAAAATCTATTTATTTTAAAAATGGCCAGACGATTTTGCTTAATAATTTTATCTGGCGTAAACATGACAAATAAAGTTGTTTGCTTGTTTTTGGCGAGACAATTCGGTTAATCAAGACTTTTTTTAAATTTGAATATTTAAAAAAAATCGCTTAAGTGAGTTGGTTCAAAATGGGTATTTAATATGTTTCTTGTATTATATATATATATATTTTAAATTTAATAGGGACTAATGACTGAATTTTGTAAAGTTTGATTATTTTAAAAAAAATATCTATAGATTTGGTTCAAAATTGATATCGGGAGACAATTTTACATGATCTATAAGAATTAATAATGTATCTTTATTAATTTAAAATCAATTAATTTAAGGGTAGTTTACTTACATACTTATAGAAAATCCTTTTTTAAATTGACCTTGAAGATTGAATTCAAAATGGGAAGTTTTTCATTATAGACAAGAATAAGTTTTTATTTTTACCAGATATGTTTTTTAAGGTAGTTTAAAGATAATTTATTTTTGAAAATTTGAATGTTGTTTATGAACAATTATTTTATTGAAAATTTATATATATACAGTGAATATTGTGATTAACAAGATGACGTGTTTGTTTTAATGAGGAAAACATACTTAAGGGTAGGCCTAGTTTACCCAAAAACCCAATTTTGAAAATATCTTTGAAGTCATAATACATTATTATTATTATCATCACCGAGTCTTACTAACCGTTCGGGTCATATGCCTACCTACTAATTACGCTGATGAGGGCAAGTTAGGTTGAATTTAGAAGAAGTGTAACCGCATTTGCGTGCGGAACACCATTTAGGAGGGGGGGGAGGAAACTCGGCACTCGATCAGGATTCGAACCTCGATCTCCCCGTTATCGTCAGTCTAGTCTACTAGGAGAGTGACGCCTTAGACCATGCGGTAACCGAAGCGGTTGTGAAGCGTTATAAGAGGGGGTGGAGGTGGGAGGGCGAAGCACGTATACGTTGTCTTATGCTTGAAGGCGGTCTAGAGTTGGCTTGTTTATCAAGTGAGCGTTAAATATCCCTAAATAATCACAAAACAGCGGCATTAAGCGCTCCCCGCCAAGTGTTTTGTTAGCTTCAAGTTGGCAGCGCCGAGTGACAGGGGCGCCGCGACGAACTAATGCGAGGAGAGTGCTTGTTATTGTGTTGTCGTTATGGGTGGCACGACCCCCCCCCCCCC
>CABEEJ010006998.1:14128-34718 GCA_901482245.1 Timema douglasi | reverse complement strand
TTCACTTCCTCTAATTCAACCTTCCCAATTCCTAATCCATTAGCGTAATTAGTACTTAGAGCGTATAACCCGAACGGGTAGTAAGATGCGGTGCTAAAATAAACTAGAATGTTATCACTGTAGAATGCAAAAAAGAAAAACTGTTTTCTCAAAGTTATTTCTTAACAGAATCAAGCGGGCTCATATGCATTTTAATTAAACCCAATGGGATATGTAATAAAAAATCTTTACAAATACTAACCCGCATTTGCCTGGAGAGAAAATGGGAAATCAATTGGATAAATCTATCCTTAATACACGTGAATCGAACTCCAAACTCCTTGTTACAAGTTAACCAAATGAATGAGCCCGACATTAAGTCCACGTAAACACAGATGCGGGTAGTTCGTATATAAACTTCCTGAAGAAAATGTTTAATACCAAAATGTTGTTGCCCTTTCTTAAGGTAGTTTATGTTTTTTTCGGTCAAAAACTACACTTTATTTATTTATAAATTGCGTTGTTCAGTAAATTTATGGACGCTAATAAGGATGAGGATCTGAGAAACGGAAGAAAAAAACCATCTTTTAATCAAAACATCTTTTTGGCCAAAATAATAATAATAATAATAATATTTAGCACCGCGTCTTACTACCCGTTCGGATTATACGCTTCAAGTACTAATTACACAAATGGATTAGGAATTGGGAAGGTTTAATCAGAGGAAGTGAACCCGCATTTGCGTGGCGGGAGAGTGGAAAACCATTTAGAGAAAACCACCCCCAGTTCACCCGACCGAGATTCGAACCTCGAACTCCCCGTCCTCAGCGGCCGAGCTCAACACGACAAGCGCGTTAGCCAACTACGCCACCGAGGCGGGTTTTGGCCAAAATAAATAAAGTATTGCTCCGGTAGAAACATAAAGGGTTTTAGCTTTCTTCACACGACGACATCAACAGTTGTTGAACATCTGTCATGAAACATAGCTATTTAAATTTTGAAGATATTCAACAACTGTTGATATCACCGTGTGGAGAAAAATTAAACTCTTATTTTTGTACTGAAACAATATTATGTAGATTTATTTTGCTAAAAAAAATTTTTTGCTATAAAAATGGTAAAAACTCTGACATTTTTTCGCGTCCCCAACACTATCACCTTAAATCACGAGTCATAAAGAAGTGATTGAGGTTGTTGTTTTTTGTTTTTTAAGTTTTGAGTTTCTCAAATTTCTCAAAATGTCTGAACTTAGGGTTCATCCATAAAACCACGTTAAGCTGAGGAGGGGAGGGCCTTATATCTTTGTCCACATAAATGAGTATGGATATATAATCGTGTGAACTAACACAGAGATGAGGTGACCTGGCGGTCTAGAGGTAAGGTGTCAGACTTCTGTGCTGACGGCTGGGGTTCAATCCTCGGTCCCGGCACAGATTTATCTGACTACCAAACCCTTCCTTCACCTCTGACAAGACATCTTGTGAATGTGGGGAATGCCAGGCCTCCACCGTGGTTCGGATTCCACGTTAAACTGTAGGTCCTCCATTTCATCTCACAATCACCCTACCATTACACATTAGCGTAAGTGCGTATAACCCGAACGGGTAGTAAGACGCAGTGCTAATAATAATAACTAACACAGATCTTATGATTAAATTCTAATGTTGAAAATAATAACATATCATGGATTAAATAGTCAAGCTATTACATTTTTAATCATATTCTTTAAATTGACAAAATGACACGGGAATAGAACACGGGACCTTCGGGTTAGTACGCCAATGCTCTAAACACTGAGCTGTCCTAGGTCAGGGTCATTCCTCACTCTGCCTTCAAGACATGAGTGATTTTTTTTAAATTATTTAACACCGCGTCTTACTACCCACTCGGATTATACGCTTAAATACTAATTACGCTAATGGGTTAGGAATTGGTAAAGTTGAATATATATAGGAAATGAGCTTACATTTGCGTGGAGGGAGAGTGGAAAACTATTTGGGGAAAAACCACCCCAGTTCACCCGAAAGAGCTTCGAACCTCAATTTCCTCATCCTTGGTAGTCTAGCTCATCACGAAACTAGCGCATTAGCCAACTACTCCACCGAGGCGGGTTGAGTGAATAATAGCCCTGAGCATGAGAAAAATCCTGTATAGCTCAGTGGTTAAATCTTTGGCGTACTAAGCCAAAGGTTCCGGGTTCGATTCGCCTGTCCATGTGTCATTTTTCATTTTAAAGAATATAATTATTATTATTATTATTATTATTAGCACCGCGTCTTACTACCCGTTCGGGTTATACGCACTTACGCTATTGTGTAATGGTAGGGTGATTGTGATATGAAATGGAGGACCTACAGTTTAACGTGGGATCCGAACCACGGTGGAAGCCTGACATTCCCCACATTCATAAAGAATATAATACTATTATTGTCCGTGTGTTCACCGTTAGTAGACACAGTTATATATAAATTATGATTCTGTATTAAATTTGAATCCCTCGTAACATAGTTTGGGCAGGGGTGGGTGTGGGCCCAGTATAAATATATATTTGGTTTTTATACAGGGGTGGGGGTTAAAAAAAACTAACAAAAAGGGTTAGTTGTTCATAGATGATCTCTTACGCTGGTCTTTGCTTCGAAACCTGTGACTTGAAAAAAGCGATAAAGTTGACTCGGGCTATTTTTCGACCGAGTTCGAAGACGGGGGGTGTATCTTAATTACAACCAAAGGTGGAGACTTAAGCCATTTTGGCATCAAAAAGTTAGAAAAGGTGTTTTTATTATGCACGCACCGAACAAGAACTTGGAACCTCATCTCTTGGGACCCAGGGGGTTGGGAGTGAGGGGGTTATACCTTTCTCTCTTCCCCTCCAACTACGAACCATCACCATTCCCCCTTCACCACAAAAACAAGTTGTCCGCTTGCAACCGCCTGATAAGAGATATCTGGTGTCAAAGAGAAGAAATATGATACCTTTTGAATGGGGCACATTCTCACTACATTTGACGCTTGTGGGCTGTTCCCATTTTGACTTTTTTTACTACCCGTCGGCTTTGTAAGTAGTGTATAGAAGGGTGAAGCGAAGGGGAGGGGTATTTAACTTGCTATTTTTTTTAACCACATACAGTCCACTTTTCATATGAAACACCTTTTAGAAAACACAAATATATTATTATTACTAGCCTATTATTATTATTATTATTATTATTATTATTATTAGCACCACGTCTTACTACCCGTTCGGTTTATACACACTTACGCTAATGTGTAATGATAGGGTGATTGTGAGATGAAATGGAGGACCTACAGTTTAACGTGGGATCCGAACCATGGTGGAGGCCTGGAACTCCACACATTCACAAATTGTGGCTAAAATATTTATTTTGCTGTCAAACATTGATATTTTGTCCACTATATTATTATTATTATTATTATTATTATTATTATTATTATTTTATAGGTACTGATAATCTCCATCGAAAGCGATATGACTTGATGTATGAATACGTGGAAATAGATCCAGTAGCTTTTATAGCTGTCAGACAAGGACCATTCCTAGGAAAATTGGATTGTCGTTATATCAACATATGACTTGCAGATTTATTTATTTTTACTCTACGAAATTTTAATAAATGGTCCCCAAAAACTTGTAGCGAGTGATTCAACATCCGGGAGAGTTGGGTTAGCAATACACACACCTGTATTTGACGTGGACAAGGTTTGAATCCCGAAAGGTTGAATTTAGGACAATGTTTTTTTTTTTAAGATCAATTATTTTACTTCAACTTTTCAGACCGGTACTGGCTATTTCCCCCAATATTCGTTCTCCTCATCATACTTATTTGCTTATACCAGATTGATTTGCTTACGAAGGGTCTTACTAACCATCCGGGATGTCCACGTGTATACATTCACGAAGTAAGGATGATATTTTTATAGTTTAGAAGAAATGTACCTGAATTTGGGTAGAGAGAAAATAAGAAAATATTCAGAGTAAAAAGAGTAAATTCGGGGTCGAATGTTCTAAAAGTCACTCTCGAAATAAACTACACTGTCGATGACGAGGATATCGGGGCTATAACCCCCTCATAAATTAATTTCTACTAACCTTCCATGCAAATAAGGGTACACTTCCTTTCATATTTAGCATATTAGAGTAATCGTTATTTATTGACCTCGGTGGTTTTAGGATAAAGTACTGGCCTCAGGACCCAATCTTCCTGGGTTCAAACCCAGTCGCAGTTGAAGGATTTTAATTGAGCGATAAAGATTCGTAACACAACTACCTTCGGAGGGTAGATAAAGCCGTAGGTCCCATGTCAATTTAGGAATGTCAAAAAACACTGAGAGGTTTGTGAAGATACCTCTCCCGGCAAAATTGATAAGCTCTTTCGCTCTCGCTAATGGAAATTCTCATGTGCTGATATAAACAGTAGGTTTAAAAAAGTGCACCTTAAATATCTCAAATGAATAAAAATAAATGTAATTATTAAATACCCACTTCGGTGGCCCCGTTGTCTAATGCGCTACTCTCGTGTTAGACTAGACTACCAAGTATGGGGATATCGGGGTTCGATCCCGGTCAAGTTTACCGAGGGTGGTTCTCCAAAATTATTTTAAATCCTCCACCCACGCAAAGGCGTGTGCATTTCATATCAATTAAACCTCCCCAATACCTAAACCATTTGTGTAATTGGTACATAGGCGTATCACCCGAACGGGTGCGTAAAATTTATTTGGGAAAAATAACGCCCTAACACACTCAGTTTAAAAAAAACCAATTTAACAATTAAGAGCAGTTTATTTATTTATTTTCCAAAGTAATATAAACCAGTTTGCGCTTCTAGATGAATTTATAGTTCGTTTTATTTATTTTTTAAACGTGAGACAATCCTAAGGTTTCGGCGAACGTAGTATATCTCACCTGGTAGGCGTCCTTGATGTTGATGAGCTGCTTGCTTTGGGCCACCATACCAGCTATGCCAACCCCGAACGGGATACGGATCTCCTCGGCCTTCGCCTTCCGGACAGCGTCTTCCAGCTCTGGAGGAGGAACAAGGTCATGCGGTGAGTCCTTAAGAGCAGTGCTTCACCAACATTACCCAGTCGCGTACCTCTTTCAAGAACTCTAGAGCAGTGCTTCACCAACATTACCCAGTCACGTACCTCTTTCGAGAACTCTAGAGCAGTGCTTCACAAACATTACCCAGTCACGTACCTCTTTCTAGAACCCTAGAGCAGTGCTTCACCAACATTACCCAGTCACGTACCTCTTCTAGAACCCTAGAGCAGTGCTTCACCAACATTACCCAGTCGCGTACCTCTTTCTAGAACCCTAGAGCAGTGCTTCACCAACATTACCCAGTCACGTACCTCTTTCAATAACTCTAGAGCAGCGCTTCACCAACATTACCCAGTCACGTACCTCTTTCGAGAACTCTAGAGCAGTGCTTCACAAACATTACCCAGTCACGTACCTTTTTCTAGAACCCTATAGCAATGCTTCACCAACATTACCCAGTCACGTATCTCTTTCAAGAACCCTAGAGCAGTGCTTCACAAACATTACCCAGTTACGTACCTCTTTCGAGAACTCTAGGGCAGTGCTTCACCAACATTACCCAGTCCCGTACCTCTTTCTAGAACCCTAGAGCAGTGCTTCACAAACATTACCCAGTCACGTACCTCTTTCGAGAACCCTAGAGCAGTGCTTCACAAATTTTCATTTGCTCTAAAATTCTACCTTCTTCATTTTTATCACATTTGTGTAATTAATATGAATGCTTACAGCTCGAACGATTAGTGAGACGTGGTAAAGAACACAAGACTGACGTCAAGATCGCATGTCCACCGATGCGGCTCTCATAGATATATAAAAATAAAAATTCCCATTGCACCCTGTCATGCTCTAGCCTCGCGCGGTTTCCGATGGACGCAGTACATCCATTATCACCGTTGAGGGAACTGCAGGTCTTATGGAGACAAACTTTATTTTCATTCACTCTCTGTTAACTGTTGCCAAATCTACAGTAGTCCCATGGCTTCTTTGTTGCTGACTGACAGTCAACATTTAGGTATATACCTAAATTTTGACCGTCAAGAGTGGCAGCTGCTAAACACATGTTTTTGAAGATCATATGGTTCGGCGTAGGGATACATTTTGGCCTGGTAATTTTTCAAAACTTTTAACTGTCAGCTGTGAGCTGTCAGTCAGCACCAAAGAAGTCATGGAGCTACTGTACTTGCTCTCAGCTATGTCTGAAGTTATTGAAGTGGGATAAATAAGAAGCTACTGGCAACCTCGGTGAACCAGCGTTGCGAAACTTGTATTATATTTCAGAGGAGATTGACCACACGGAAATAAGAGAATGGCAACGCTGTTTCCCAATAGTAGCCGTGCAGTTCCCCACCCCAGAGATGACATCCAGCGTAGTTCTCACCTGTATCCACAGTCACGTCGAACAGCTTGGCTATGAGGTACCGGTGTTCCCTGGGTCCCCGGGCCAGGAAGAGGCTACCCCTGTCGGCGGACGTCAGCACGCCGACGTTCACGAGGATCTTGTGACATAGGACGTCTATATCTAGCTCGTTCGCGACGTCTCTTATCAGCTCCATGAAGAGCTCTCCTTCGTCTAACAGGTCCAGTTGCTGGCGGCGGGGGATACTGCCAGCGGGCCTGACACCGTCCGGAAAATTAAAAGAACTTGATATACACAAACATATCTGAGCAAGCTGTTCCCTTACGGGGTAGGCAAGAAACTGTGCATATATCTCAAAAAAACAACTCATAACTTAATCCATTATCATCAACTTTCTCTACACTTCCCTATCCTTGCATACTCCCTTCCTTTAACAACATCCATAAACCGAGTCATACATGCTCTTTTATTGTTAAAACTTTTAATGTGTTTTTTTTCTCACATTCGTCTACAGGATTTACCCACGTCTTACATGGCCTACCCTTTCCTTTTGATTCAAACTCTCTACCTTCATATATTTGCTTCGTCACTCCATCCACACTCATCCTCTCGGCATGCCCAAACGAACGTAAAGTCCGTTCATGGTAGGAATTGTTTTCTGATAAGGCCTTTTTCCCTACCAGAAATCTATTATATAGTTGGATATTGGTAGGAAAAAAGACCTTTCAGAGGTAAACTCCTACCGTGAAATGAGTATAAGACTCTTCTTTCACGTTGGCCTTAAGGATTCACTTACAAACCGCACTTATTCAGCACTTAAGAACTTAATATTCCAACGAAAAGTATTTATACATTAACAAGTGATAATCATTGGAGAGAGAGTCTTATGTGTGAGGACGATTTTTTGGGGTGGTTTGGTAGGGATTGCGCGTTAAGATCAATATTTTTACAGTTTTTATAGGAAAAAAAGTATGTTAGCAAAATAAACTAATGTTTCTCAAGAAGGGTCATATTTTATTTATTTGAATTATTTATTGTGCCCTTTCTGAACCGATTGGTTATATCGGCTCACGAGAATTTCTAAGAGCGAGAGCGAAAGGGTCTATCAATCTTGTCGGGAAAGATATTTTCACATGTCTTCCAGAGTTCTCTTATCTGCCAAAATCGACATGGGACCAACTACTTTACTTCCCCTTTCAAAAAAATAAATAAGCTATGGATTTTTATAGCTTGATGAAAATCCGTCGACCCTGGTTGGGTTTGAACCCACAAAGATCAGGTCCTGAGGCGAGCACCCTACCCCAACACCGCCGAGGTTAGCAGTAGGCGTAGAAAGTTTGATTTTATTCACATATTTATCTCACCAGTTGTTGAATATATGTATTATTATTATTATTATTAGCACCACGTCTTACTACCCGTTCGGGTTATACGCACTTACGCTAATGTGTAATGGTAGGGTGATTGTGAGATGATATGGAGGACCTACAGTTTAACGTGGAATCCGAACCACGGTGGAGGCCTGGCATTCCCCACATTCACAAGATGTCTTGTCAGAGGTGAAGGAAGGGTTTGGTAATCAGATAAATCTGTGACAGGACCTAGGATTGAACCCCGGACCCCCAACACAGAAGTCCGACACCTTACCCATAGACCACCAGGTCACCCTGAATATATGTAAAGGATTTCCTGAAATGTAGTGATACATTTTGCTCTTCATTTAATCTCTTCATTTCTCTGATCTAATGTCGCCATGCTCATGTCAGATATTCTACAACTGTTGAGGTCATCATATGAAGAAAATTAGACTCTTATGTTTCTACAGGAGCGATATTTAATTTATTTTAAACTAAAAAATTATAGATATGAAAAATGTCAAAATACTGAGTTTTTCTCGCGTCCACCTCTCCCCTTCATTCACACCTTAACGACGTTACCTACATCATGTGACGTCATGGCAAGTCGAGATATGATTCCCCACGTTAAAGTATTTTAATTTTTATTCAGCGAGTTTTAAAGATATTGCATTGAAACAAAACTATTAAATTCTTAAATAAGTCTATAAATAACCACACATCGTCACAAAACTACTCTTTTTTTGATCATGAAGTGGTATTTTATATAAGTTATTTACAACTTAGGCTATTTGGTTTACTCACTAAAAATGTTCTGTAGAATCCTTCTGCCCGGATGTAGATAAAAAAAATGTCCGTGGAAGCATTATGTTTTTCTAAAATAGGAACCATGGAAAAGGTAACTAATTTTGAAATGCAAGTCAATACTGTCTACGTGCAAATAGTAGAGTGGGTGTTTATATTTGTCATTGTAAGAGGGTAAGTGTTATCAGTAGGTAAAATAGAGGTATCACAGATGAACTCCATTCATGGTAGGAATTACTCTCTGAAAGGTCTTTTTTCCTACCAATATCTTACTATATAATAGATTTCTGGTAGGAAAAAAGACCTTTCAGAAAACATTTCCTACGCTGATCATTTTCTTTCTTCTCTTTCTATTCAATACTTTTTATTTAATTAATATTTAGCACCGCGTCTTACTACCCGTTCGGGTTATACGCTTTCAATACTTTGATGTCTAAGTATGATAGTGCTTAAACTGCTCAGGGGCTTCATGTTAAGATGCAACCCGCTTCGCAAAATAGTTTCTAATTTACCTGAGTAGGCAATGTCGTTAAAGTAAGGAGAAAGGCGGAGCAAGTCAATATGTCTGGATTTTATATAACAAATAAACGGTTTGATGCCCAACACAGACTTACTTTTTCTCTTTTTTTTTTCTTAAAATAGTGACTTTTTTTACTAAAACTCGTAAGATTTGTGAAACGTATTAATTTAATGTACATTTTTTGGAAACCTTGAGAAAAGAAGAGTATATCGTTCCATCAAAGGGCACAACAACCCATTTTTAATTTCAAAAAACCTATGAAATATATATATATTTGATCATGTCTGAGAAACTTTTGGTTTTATAAAAATGTATTTCAAAAAAAGATTTGTATTTTTAATAGTAGTACAACTTTTCAATTATAAGTTACTTCGTATCTTATATAGGTCCCCAGTAGTAGTAGAGATATGATCATAATTGATAATTGACGCTTATTAAAATACCTACAGAGTTATTTTAATTAGAAAATAAGAATAACTATTTGATTTGTAATGTTAACCAGTGCCTAGATAAAAAGTTAAATCAAAATCTCTAATAGGTAATTTTAGTAAATAGATGTTAACCCCTTTTATCCCTTCAGTAAACTACCCTTAATCTTAGGGCTGGATATATAATTCCAAAATCCTCCTTGGAGAACCTTATAAAAAAAACAGATAGCAAGTTTCAGTCGGTTCAGTAAAATGGTTTCAGTTCTAGGCCGAAATACAAGACAGACGACTTTTTCAGTTTTAGGGAATCATGAAACGTCGACATTTATCAATATCGTTAGGCCTACTGATTTTTTTTTGTACACCATGTTTTAAAACTCCACCCGGTGTATCTGAATACTTACCCAAATAAGATAGAGAATGAGGACGGTAGAAATTATATGAAATGTTCCTGCATATGCTTGAAAGGAAAAGATAGTGGGAAAATGTTTTTTTTTTTTTAATAACCTTCAATACACCCTGCCAGGATTCGAACCCCAACCTCCCCAGTTACCGATAAACCAGAAAATACTAGAATACCTTGACGTTTAGTTCGTGTGTCAACACACGAGGTTGTGTTATTTTTTTAATTTATTTTTTAGCAAAACATTTCACTTCTAGTTTGGGTTGTAAACATGTACTAATCGCGCCAAAGTGCTTAGGATGAGGAAGGTTGAATACACGCGTCCCGGAGTAGAGAGATTGGGAAACCATTTCAAGAACCTCCCACCCTAATAAGCCTTACCGGGATTCGAACCGCAATCATCCCATAATAGGCAGTCCAATCTACTGCGAGTGTGACGCCTTAGACCATTCGACACCGGAGCGGGTTGACATGGTTGATTATTAAACTAAGAATCGGGAAACTGGTGTAAAAATGTTGATAATATTTTACTGACCCATACGAGAAGGGATTAGTTTACCAAGCTTCAAACTACTCTTTTATATTTTAAAAACTCCTATAAAAAAAACCTCTGATAGATGTTTTACATCTGTGTTCCCGTAATATATAATTGAACCTACATACGATCAAACCAGCATGTGTAATTTTTAAAAGGTTATCATTGGATGTTTGACAAGAATTTACTTTGACATCAAAAGTAGCCTACTTTTAGAAACAAAATAAAAAATTGAATCTTGCTTATTTTATTTTTAGCTTGGAAGTACACAAAAAGCATATTCGCATTTTGAGCAAAATGAATTATTTAAACAAAAAACAGCAGAAATCACAAAGAGTATATTGCTAATACATGAACTGTGTTATCAAAAGTGGGAAGGGTATGATAGACATGTTTTCAATAATTTTTTTTAAAAAAAGAAGGGGATGAGAAATAAGCGAAGAGTGAATTTTAATCAACTAGAATTTCAACGTAGAATTTTACCACGAAAATAATATTGGGGCGTTATACATTATTCATTAGTAAAGCCAGGATGGGCGCGGACTAATAAATTAAAGTAACAGTCGTATTTTTACCTCGGAACTCTTCACTAATATAACAAAAGTTTTAAAAATCAAACAGTAATTCTCCTCCCCCCCCACTTATCCACAAACATTCTACCAAAACAATAAAAAGCGAAAGTAAAATGTAACTAAACTGTTCGGATTTTACCGAGAAATTACACCAACATTACAAAAAGTGAAATAAATTAGCGGAACTAGTGGATTTTCCCCCTTGAAACATTATTCTAACAATATTTTTTTTAAAAGTGAAAAAGTAATTTCAAGACGCTAGGTTTTGCTAGGTTTGTTCCACAATATTACAAACATCGAAAAAAAGTAAAACAATTATGTTCATTTTTGCGCAACACTTCACTAATACAACAACAATAACAAAAGAGAAAGAATTGATGGAATATTCTAGAAATATTCTACCAAGATGACAAAATTGAGGAGATAAAATTGCTGATATTATACCGTGAATATTACAAAACAAACTAAACAAAACTGCTGACATTTTCCAGAACTATTCTACCAACATTAAATAAAGCAATTAGATTAACTGAATATTAATTGGGAGAAAAACACAAATATCATATGAAGCTAAGATTATAAGAAGAAAACATATAAATTATGTTGGTAATATATAAAGTCAAAGATAAAATATATAAATATAAATGTTGAATACAAATAGAAGAACCAATCAAAAAGGTGAAGACAGAAAGATAGACAAAAGAAATTCAGAATAAAGTGTAGTTAGTAAAATAAATTTAATATTACAAATGTAATTAGAAGTAAGTAAGGAATATAAACAAAGAAAACGTGTGGAAAAAGAGAAAATACTTGGAAGGGGAGAATAGTAAATATAATTAAAAGATAACTGGAGACGTAAGCAAAAGGAAAATATAAGGTAATGTGTGAAAGGAAGTAAAGAAAACTGTGCCAGAAAGAATACCTAGGAAAAGAAATGAAGAAGCGAAATATAAGTAGATTTTAAATCTGAAGAAAGAGTCATAGAATTAAATAAATCAAAATATAATGTAAATAACCAATAGGAAAAAAAATGAGGGTAGAAATATAGGTAGGGGCCTATATACTAAAGCATATAGAGGTACAAAGAAAGATTATTATTATTATTATTATTAGCACCGCGTCTTACTGCCCGTTTGGGTTATACTCCCTCACGCTAATGTGTAATGGTAGGGTGATAGTGAGATGAAATGGAGGACCTACAGTTTAACGTGGAATCCGAACCACGGTGGAGGCCTGGCATCCCCCACATTCACAAGATGTCTTGTCAGAGGTGAAGGAAGGGTTTGGTAATCAGATAAATCTGAGCCGGGACCGAGGATTGAACCCCAGACCCCCAACACAGATGTCCGACACCTTACCCCTAGACCACCAGGTCACCTCCAAAGAAGGAAATAAAGCAAAATTTGACACAAATAACAGCTAGTAAGGGAAATGGAGAATAGAAATACAGGTAGCTTATAAAACGAAATAGAGCATAAATAATACCATTAGATTAAGTAAAGCAAACTGTGAGAGAAATATCAGCTAGTAAGGACAGTGGAGAATATTAATATATTCATCTTCTAAAGTGGAACAAAGCATAAAGAGGGTCAGTTAAGTAATAAGGACATCTCTCAAAAGGAAATAAAGCAATCAAGTAACAGGAAATCGATGACCTTAAGGTGAGGACATCATAAAAACCTCATCGGAACCGAAGCAACCCACCCTCCCCCCCCCTACACACACACCCTCAACACCCCATTTCGGAGATGGTTTGCAATTTCCTCCGGCTTCCCCTAGTTCTGCGAAGCCCTTTCACGCGGTTGAGCGTCACGGAAATGTCAGCGAGAATAATATACAAGATGAATCTGCCAGAGAAGATCGAGAGGAAATCAACGCTAGTTAGTGGCATTAACCTTTGTCCCCCAAGAAAATGTATTCAGGGTGGAAATTAAATTTTACAAAATTCTCTGACTTTTCCAGGTTTTCCAGGAAACATTTTTCAATTTTCCCTGACTACTTTTTTCTAGTTTAAAAGGTGGATGATAACTTGTTTTACTTATTATTGATCACATATTAAAAAAAGTTTGTATCTACTAAAAATAAATGGTTTTATCAATTATTTTAACAATCAGAATATTATTTTATTTAGGTATTATTAACTTTTATTTTAATGTTTGGTTGCAAAATTAATGGGATATTTTAGACATATTTTTTTAATTCCCTGAATTGTCCTTATTTTTAGTTAAATTCCCTGTTTTCCCTGTCATCCAAAAATTCCCTGACTTTTCCAGGTTTTCCCTGTTTTCCCTGTCTGTAGCCACCATGTGTATTCCATGGTGGAAATTAAATCCATTTTTTTAAAGCTACATTTTTTTTCATCGGCAGGAGTGACTACATACAGTCCAATTTGCAATGGCCGTCCGTATCTGACCGTTAGAAAAGTTACTATATCTATTGTCAAGTACCGTTCAGTTTACCCTGACAGATTACACTATGGACCTATTTTCAAAAAGCTACGCCATAGTGGAATAACTCAAAGTAATTTTGCTACCTTTCAGGGAAATAACGTCACGTTATGTGATCTGTAACCGTCACTAATAATATACAGGGTGGCAATAAACTGTGGCCACATAGAAAAAACACACAGATACAAAAATATATGCAAATTTACGTGCATACACGTGTTTTTAAAACATAAAAACATAAGAATAATTTTTTTTAAAGAATATATTAAAAAAAAGAATGTTAGGACATTCAATGTTTAATGTGCTGTCCTTTCTTGAAACTCCAAAGTTAAACTCTGTGGGCAGAATTATTATGAACTCGGTCCAATGAACGAGCCTCATTTTATAAATATGATTCCGCTCTCTAACTTTCACAGAATACACTTGTATATGTGTGTGTTTGGTGTTCCTTTTTTTAATCGGGAAGATTGAATTTAGAAGAAGTGTACCCACATTTACGTGGAGGAAAAGTGGAAAACCGTTTAGAAGAAAAAACCTCAATACACCCGACCAGGATCGAACGCTGATTTTCCCGTCTCTGGCAGTCTTGTCTATTGCGAGATTAGCGCCTTAGACCATGCGACCAAAAAAATGTATCAGTGTGTTATTATTGGCCTTTGACTATATGTCAATATTACATGGTATGTGACTTTAGGGCCATTTTGTATATTATAAATACATATAAAATAACACTAATAATATAGGTAGTAAAATATTATCAGTGTTAACCACAAAAATAAGTTTGTATTTTCTAGATATGGAAGACCCTTCCTAAAAAAAAAATTAAAAAATGTATTTGAGGTATTAACGTGCACTTTCTGAACAGACTGATTATATCAACACACGACTTGCAAACTAACTTAAATCTAGAACAGACACAACACCCCAGTACCCACGGGCGTTAATTTCATCACTGTGAAAGTGGAAATACTCATTTCACCAACGATACATTTTTCGCCCATGCCAATAATCGAACCCGAAGTCCCTCAGCTCAGTAGACAGATACGCTACCGACTGAACAAAGGTGTCGGACTAAAATGTTCAATTTCCTATTCTAAATCGTAAACTCGAGATTCGAGACCTGATCGGACGAATTCACGTCGTGGTTGTGTTGTGAATGACGATCACCTTTGTCTTAATATGTCCGAATGTCACTAATATCCAACCGTATGACATTAAAAAAAATCTATGGCAGCGTATGAGAGTAAAAGGGAAAAGAAAATACTTTCGATATGCCAGAAATGTGTGCAGTGCATTCGTATATTAACGATTACTCGAAATTATCCGCAGTAACGATGGTGGACAAAGCGACAAAGTTTCTGGTTAATAAACTACAGGATGTCCCCTTAAGACGAAATGAAGATTTGTGCACAGTGCCTATTTGTGAAGTCATCCTAAAATAGTCGAAAACCGGGTTTTCAATGCATTTTTATCCAAATTTAATTGAATATTTCAACTTTATTTAGTATTAATAACTTCTATTAACTCTTTATCTCCATTAATGTTTAATCGAAAATGAATGATCCACTTACAAAAATGTTCGTGTAAATTTAATATTTCTAGCTGACTGTACCACAAAGTTTATGGGCATGTGATGCACGCTATTATGCCATACGTATGTGGAAAATATATATTGGAAACTAAATATAGGTCAGAAGAATATTATTATTATTTTATTATTATTTAGCACCGCGTCTTAATAACGTTCGGGTTATACGCTTTAAGTACTAATTACGATAATGGATTAGGAATTGGGAAGGTTGAATTGGAGGAAGTGAACCCGCATTTGCGTGGAGGGAGAGTGGAAAACCATTTAGGAAAAACCACCCGCAGTTCACCCGACCGAGATTCGACCCTCGATCTACCCGTCCTCAACAGTCGAGCTCAACACGACTAGCGCGTTTAGCCAACTACGCCACCGAGGCGGGTGTCAAAAAGAATAGATTTTGGTATAATTTAGCTTTGTTTTCAGGTCGTAAACTGCTACATTTGTCACGCCCTAGTTTTCCGAAAGTAATCAATCGATAGAAATAACACTTTATATTCAAGCTCACTTTTTTTTTCCTTTCTGGTTGTGATTCCATTAGGAAACATTTTATATATCTCCTCTTCTACCTATTTGTCTTTAACTTATTTTTTTATCATTGTGAGAAAATATTTTATATTGAAACTTTGTACGGAACATTTACTAACTGTATTAATAAAATTAGGAGTTTTTCTATCTATCATGAGCGTTGTGTGATATCTAAAACAAGCAGAGGGTTGAAATTTTAAAATTAGTGTAGCCCTCTGTATACACACATGAAAAGATGAAATTTTAAATTTTTGATTACATTTATATATTTTTTAAATTCTTTTAAAACCGAGTCAGAATAAATAAAACCAAGAGTTTTTTTTCTGTCGGTTTTAAGCGAATAAAATTGTCACCCTGGGTAACCCCGCAATGCATTTCGTGGCTACCTCGGAAACTTTTGATAGCTATCAATACTATCACAAACTACGTAATTAAAAATTAAAAGAAAATGTACAAGCTACGTTGTTGTAGGTTTGAAAATATAAATAATAATTTATCCCGCTGTATTATTAGTTGTTAAAGTTGCAATTTTTTTTTTTTCCTTTTTAAAGTTATATTGTTGTTTTATAAAACTACTTTGTCCAGTTCGTGGTTATAAAACAAACAATGTAGAAGAGTCTACTCAATATTTTATATTGTTGTAGAAACAATATCAACGTGTTCATTAAAGTTATACTTATTTAAATTAAACAATAAATAAATGTATTCATTCAAAATTTATATGTGAATCAGCGGGTCTGTAACGGGGTTAAACTCAGACTCTTGTAGACAAATGAATATGGAATTAATGGATCTGGTCTAGTAAATTGAGATTAACGGCCGGACGCCATGACACCCGCTATCTGAAAATGTTGGCACCATCATCGCCAGTGGCGGCCGCTCGGTCGGTATGACTCGCGAGTGATCTCACACCGTGGAGTAAAAAATATAATTGAATATATTGATGTAGGTCCTCAACAAAATTTGGTTTAGCGCCATTGGTCCATAGATAAGAGTAGGTTTAAACTCATACATAGAAATGTTGGAGAATAGTTCGATAGGTTACCTGGCGGTCTAGGGGTAAGGTGTCGGATTTCTGTGCTGGGGGGTCAGGGGTTCAATCCTCGGTCCCAGCACAGATCTATCTGATTACCAAATCCTTCCTTCACCTCTGACAAGACGTGTATTAATCACAACTTGTTAATGTGGGGAATGCCAGGCCTTCGCCGTGGTTTGGATCCCACGTTAAACTGTAGGTCCTCCATTTCATCTCACAACCACCCTACCATTACACATTAGCGTAAGTGCGTATAACCCGAATGGGTAGTAAGACGTGGTGCTAATAATAATAATTCTATAAGTGTTAGCAAATCCTTAAGGTGGGGATATCAGTGTTTTGGTGGTTTTTATATAAAAAAATTTTTTTTTGTTAACATAAATCAAATATTGCTTTGGCACAAACGTACAGTTTAATTTTCTTCACATGTTGATATCAACAGTTGTTGAATATCTTTCAAGTGAGTCCAAGAATTTAATGAAAACTTTTTATCTTCATTTAAAAAGTTTCTCGTCTAATACTGCTATGCTCATGACAGATATTAAACAACTGTTGATATCGCCGTGTGAAGAAAATTAAACTTTACGTTTCTACCGGACCAATATTTGATATATTTTGGACAGAAAGATGTTTTGATATAAAAACTGCTTTGTTAACTGCATGGTCTAACGCGTTACTCTAGTGTTGGACTAGACTGCCGAAGATGTAAAGACTGGGGTTCGATCCCGATAGGGTGCACTGAAGGTGGTTTTCCATAAATGGTTTTCCACTCTTTCAACGCAAATGCGGGTGCACTTCCTCTAAATTAAGCTTACTTAATCCCTAGCACATTAGTGCAATTAGTTTATGGGTGTTTAACCTGAACGTGTAGAAGGACGCGGTAATTAAAAAATCCATTTCAACTTATTTTTAAATGAAAAGAGCAAACATAAAAAGTGTCTCTATCAATAAAAGTAGTAATAATAATATTAATCTTGTATTTATTTCGGCGAAACTAAGACCAGTGCTTTTTCTTGCACTTAGCCCCTATTTTATTACTAAACAGCTCATTTATTTGATCAAAAATTGTATCCCTTTATTGTATTTTTATTCAAATTTGGAAGGTAAAATTTTCTTTCTATGGTTTTTGAATCGTTCCAATTGTTTCTATTCCAAATTAATGTCTACGAAAATGTTTACGAACCTAAAATTGTACATTTATAATCGTATTGAGGTTTTAAACTGTGACTTGATAAAGTTTCACCGATATTCCTCGAAGCGAAATAACTTAGCGACCAAATCGACATTTAAATTTGGTTAACAAAAGTTGGCAATCCCCCTACTTCCATCAACTCGGCTTCCACAGAGCGGTGGAAAACAAAGGGTTTGATTAGTTTAGCGGCGCGCTATCTAGCTAGCACAATATTATTACGTTCGTTCGACGGTTTGTTAGCTACCGCTGATGAGTTTTACGATGACATTTAGGTTGGTTGAACAGTGATGGAATAGAACACGTTAGTATGTCACATCGTTTCCGTTACATATGCGACCGATTTGACAAACAGCTTAGCTACTGACTGGGAAAAAAACTAATCAAAATTAAATTACATTAATAATGTAATTAGTTCATCATTTAGTCGGTGACCTGGTGGTCTAGGGGGTAAGGTGTCAGACTTCTGTACTGGCGGCCGGGGTTCAATCCTCGGTCCCGGCATAGATTTATCTGACTACCAAACCCTTCCTTCACCTCTGACAAGACATCTTGTTAATGTGGGGAATGCCAGGCCTCCACCGTGGTTCGGATTCCACGTTAAACTGTAGGTCCTCCATTTCATCTCACAATCACCCTACCATTACACATTAGCGTAAGTGCGTATAAACCGAACGGGTAGTAAGACGCGGTGCTAATAATAATAATAATAATAATAATAACTTATCATTGTAAAACTGTAGTACAACTATATATACAAAATCTTTTATTTGAAATTTATTTTTATAAAACCAATAATTTCTTAGCTATAATCAAATACATATAGTTTTTTAATTAAGGTCTTTGAAAATGAATTTGATTCTTATGATCTTTGGTGGACAAAGATGTTTCTCTTTTCTCAATTTTTCTGTGATAGTTTTCCTAGTTTCTAATGCCATAGAGTAAGTAACAGTTTATATTTTTTCATTTATGATCTTTGGTATAGTGTTTCTACACTCATGTATAGACCTGTTATTTCATTTCACAAATCCTACGAGTTTTTATCAAATGTTTATTTTATGATAAAAATGGGGGAAATTCTGTGCGGTGCACCGTCCTATTTATTTGTATATAGGTTAGTCTCGTTTTTTTAGGGCTTGTGGGTGTTTTGTATTTAATCATATAGTATCAGAAGTGGATATCAGTGGATTGTGATGTCTAATATATTAATACAATTATCTATCTATATATTTTTATCGATGCATCTTTCTACCTGTTCAGATTGTACACATATATGATAATTACTCTAATAGGGTAGGGATAAGAAAAGAAACCTTTTAAAGGTAATCTACCTGCATTTGCATAGAAGGAAAGTGGAAAACCATTTAAGAAAAAACAACCCTCAGTAAACCCGACAGGGATTCCAACCCTGATATCTACCCCAAGATCACCGAGGACAATTTCTTCCACCTGGTTGTCTGTATATTTACACTAATAAAGTAGGGATGGTTAAGGTATAATTTTGAATAAATATGTCCGCGTGCGTATAGAAGAGACGTGGAAAATCATTTAGTAAAAACTTTCCTTAGAATGAGGTATTTATCATGTACTTTTAAAACCAACTCAACACCCGATGAATTAATTTAAACCTATAAAAACACAACAGCCATCCCCCCGGCCATTAAATCGTCACCGTGAAATGCCGTGCCGGGAATCGAACCAGGGGGGTCCTTAGCTCACTAGACAGAAACGCTACTGACACGGATAAGGTGCCGTAATTTCTAGTAGACCCTGCCGGAATTCGATCCCTAAACTTCCAGTAACCGGCCTAAAAAATATGCCTTTGTCCACGTGACCATCGATGAGTCTTTAAATTTAAGGCCTTTATCACACTCTTGCGTGGAAAGCACACGGGAAGAATATTAAAGTTGAGAAAAAATATAAAAAAAGGCTCACTCTCAAGATGGTATATTATTAATATTAGAGAGCAAAGAAACTATATATAGCAGTGAACTGGAAAAATACTGTAGCAACAAAAGAAAACGTTCGTCTTCTCTTACGACCCTGTTTTATACGCTATTCTGAGAATAACTTTACTCGGAGCAAAAGAAATAAGGAGGGGGGGAGGGGCGGGGAAGAGCTAGAGGAAATACATATCAAATATCTTACAAATGAAAGGTACAGGGGGAGAAGGGGGAAGAGTGCCATTTTTTAAACTCAAATTTAGTCAGTGCTGCCATCTGTTAGACAATCATGAGACCTTTATAATTATTACACTTTTAGATTATCTTTAAAAGAGGTCTCTGTCATATTTAAATTAATAAATGTGTTTGTTGAGCTCCTTATGAGGTTTGTGATATAAAAATTGTTGTACTGAAAAATATGTGTAATGTGACTTTCCTCATTTTTTTTCCCTTTGCCCTTCAAATGGAAAGCAGAGTAAGTATGTGAGGGAGTGAAAAAATTTCAATATGATGAGTATTTGATGTGTTCTCGGTAAAAACGTATGTCTATATAGTGAGAGAGAAAGATAAAGAGTTAAGAGAAGGGTCTAAGGGCTAGGGAGTAGGGGAGGGGGGCAGTAGTTATCTGGAATTTTTTTAATCCACTTTTTAACTAACATTGGTGACCTGGCGGTCTAGGGGTAAGGTGTCGGACTTGTGTGCTGGGAGTCCGGGGTTCAATCCTCGGTCCCGGCAAAGATTTATCTGATTGCCAAACCCTTCCTTCACCTCTGACAAGACATCTTGTGAATGTGGGGAATGCCAGGCCTCCACCGTGGTTCGGATTCCACGTTAAACTGTAGGTCCT
>CABEEJ010006997.1:0-34728 GCA_901482245.1 Timema douglasi | reverse complement strand
AATGTCACGATACTAGAACAGGTGTCCGATCTATGATTGTGAAGGCAAACACAATGTCACGATACTAGAACAGGTGTCCGATCTGTTAGCTAGTCTTGTGGATTTTGTGATGCATTTGGTCATGTGTTGATAAATGTT
This sequence comes from Timema douglasi, assembly GCA_901482245.1. Classification (NCBI taxonomy): domain Eukaryota; kingdom Metazoa; phylum Arthropoda; class Insecta; order Phasmatodea; family Timematidae; genus Timema; species Timema douglasi. The sequence continues at coordinate 34,590 of CABEEJ010006997.1, read as the reverse complement.
CATAGCTTATAATTCCTTAATGGACTGAACGTCCCTAACTGTGTGCTCACGAGTATGAAGAAGGGGTCTTGGTTTCAATAATCCTCACTATAATCAGAAACAGCCTCGTGGTATAGTGGTCAGTGCACCTGGCTACAAACCTAGGAGCCCAGGGTTTGACTCCCACCTGGTATTAGTTCCCTGACAGCTCTTAGGACCAGCGCTGAACCCTGAGACTAGGCAGAAGTCATTGCTGTCGTTCGAAGCTCTTTGTACTGTAGACATTTTCAGTACAGCCGACAAACACTTCAGTCACTCTGTGGCCATAGTATTTAAAGATGAAATTAATGTTGGAGGTAAAAATGTCTGCAAATGTGCCTTGTTTCGGTCAAACCAGACAATAGTTGCCTCCATCAACAAATAATTCACAATCACCAAAATCAATAAACCATTCTGTAACTAAATCGAAAACTTAATATAAAGATAAGTTCTTTGTCTTTTTAACTAAACTTGTTTCATCAAATAAGGAGAAGAATCGAAGCAAGCTCAAAAATGGAAACACAACTCCAAACCTTTTGTTGAGTGTATGGTTCAGACTATCCTTTGTTTCAATATGTTGTGTCATTCTGAATAACATAATCACTTCTAATTTTGAATAAATGTATCATAAAAGAGATTGACTTCACCATAATTAATTGTTTCAACTTCAAAGTTCCGAATGTACTACCATCCTTTATCCGATGACTTTTCGTGGCTCTATTTTTGCTTTGTAACAATCAATGTTGTCAACGGCAACAAGGCCACTCGACAACGAAATAACATGTTCTGCATTCTTCATCGTCCCTTTTAGCTCTTGCATCTCGCTTGCAATCCCAACATGTTGATTGCCGCTTTTAGTTTGAGTTTGACAGAATATTTCAATACTCTCACAAACGTGTTAGGCTACTGGTAGTCCAAAAATCCATTTGTTTAAAACGCTCGTCAGTAAATCCTTTTCCGTGAGTGATACTTTCAATGTTTTTCATGTTCTTCAATAGCGTTTGTGCAGTTATCACCTACCACACGCTACACCAGCGCTTGCCAGAGCAGCAAGTAGCTAAGAAATTCCCTTTCGTAAATTTTGAGAACTCCTCTTGTCTCATTTTTTTTGTTCAGGGGTATCCATATCCTGAAAACAGAGTGGGCATTATTTTTAATATGAAAAGTGTCCGCTTGCATAAAGAAAATTGGGAGCTCTCATGCAATCTAAATGATTTTTCCCAATTTCCCGTACTTGGATAAAATGCGAAGCAATAGCAACGAGACCCGCCTCGGTGGCGTAGTTGGTTAACGCGCTTGTCGTGTTGAGCTGCTCGACTGCTGAGGACAGGGAGATCGAGGTTCGAATCTCGGTCGGGTGAACTGGGGGTGGTTTTTCCTAAATGGTTTTCCACTTTCCCTCCACGCAAANTGTTTCCCCCTCCACGCAAATGCGGGTTCACTTCTTCTAATTTAACCTTCCTAATTCCTAATCCATTAGAGTAATTAGTACTTAAAGCGTATAACCCGAACGGGTAGTAAGACGCGGTGCTAAATATTATTATTATTATTATTATTATTATTATTATTATTATTATTATTATTAATAGCAATGAGCTCATGGTAATGAACCAGAGTCGAGCTGTTTCGCCTCTTTCTCGCAACTTATCGATGTGCTGGGATAGTTGGAGGTGTCGTTTTCCATGGAATCAAAAGAAGGCGGCAGTTATGTAAGATTTCTTTTAGCAATAGCATATACATATAGCAGAATATGTTAAAGCCGTAACATTCTAGAGCTGCTCCTGTTTGTCTTTCGAGCTTTGCTAACAGCTATTAAATCTGCCATATCTTTCTTTACACAGTCTTTAAGTGTCTTTCCACAAATGAAACAATCACCAGTGGGCTCCAGGCTAGCAAAAACGCTTTCATGCACTTTTGTCAATTCTAAAATATATATATATATTTCTCTGGTTTTCTTTTCTTCTATGTGTTTTCTTTTATTTTGTATTAATAGATATAAAACGGTCAAATATACTGAGAAAAAGTCCACAGCACTTTATTTAAATACTTGAACAGGCCATAATAAATGCAGAACAATTAAATATTATAAGCCAAGGGGCGCTCAGCTATTGTTTAAAAAAATATGAGCACTTAAACAATAAAAAAAAGACCAGTATATTTATATATTTACACACTAGGTGTCTAATGTCAGATAAGTTGATTGACATGGAATGTGAAAATATATAGATACACATAACCATAACCCTCCACTGGGGCTTCACACATAACAATATAGACATGCACACAACACACATATATACAAACATACATACACACAATAAAATGTACACAAACACACTTTATACACAACAAACATACATATACACAACTCACATATGCACAAAGCTCGAGTAAAACCAACCACAAACCACCAAATGCATGAAAATATAGATATAGAGATCCGTTCTTTTAATTTTTGTTTGAGTACTAATATTTGTCTAATGTACAATTTCGCGCAGTTTTATTTCACAACTGGATATTTGAGGGAATCCAATGGTCGATGAACACTCTTTTTTCCTACCCTCTCCCCTCACATTCATAAATCGCAGAGCCTCGAGCAGGTGGAGAAAAGATCAACTCTAACGGTTAGTAATGTCTGAAAAGCCAAACGGTTAATGTTCTATAAATAAAACTACTAAATGCGTGTTTGTGAAAAAAAACCCTGAAAAGAGCAAACAATCGTCTATAAAAAATCACAACACATGAATCTTGTAAAAGATTCTGCTCTATAGTTTCGCCCTAACCATTTTTCTTGCCAAACAGACTGGTTTTGTGATATCTTCGGTGAAAAACCAGGTTGGGCTGATTTTGGGCTGCAGGCTATAGAGATTTTTTTAATTTATTTTAGAAAACAATGTTCTTGTTAGTTTGGTGTTCAAAAAAAAGTTAACAAGTATTTGTAAAGTGAAGTAGGCATACAATGTGTAAACTTTATTTCATTGATATAAAAATGTTAAAATTGCAATTTTTCTCCAACTTTGGCCACCTTTTTCTGACTCATTAAAATTTTGATTAGATAGTTCCAATTTTTTTTTATCAGGCTATCACCTAGAACAAAGTGTGGTGCACTTATTTTAATGCTTCCCTCCTTACACCATGTATTTAAATAATTAACAATAGTAGTGACCGTAAAAACTATATTACTGGGGGAAAAAAGGCTGTATTTGTTTAAATATAAGGAAGAAAATATATTTTTATATATCTCTACAGTAATAGATAATCTAAATAAAAATGTCACCATTTATTGTAAATAATGATTTGTTAAGGTAACTCAGAAAAATTATACTTTGACAGGGATTCGAGCCCTTGTCCTTTGACGTCATTCTAATGAAAGCCCAAGATTGCGGCTCTAAGCTCGGCCTCGTGATATTTCCCCACCACCAAAGCTTCTTCCCCTTAACTTCTCCTGGATGTCTTAATCATGGCTTTCACATTAAGGAGACATTCTTAGACAAAGGACAACAGTTGTAAGTATATTGTGTGCTCTTTCTTTGCCGATTACTATATTTGGAGTAGGTATCTCTAATATAATTAATACATTTCTGCTGCCTGCATCATGGTTAGAAGGTTTCCAGAGAATGACGGCTTCAGAGATTCTATCCTGAGGATTGTTAATCCTAACTCTCCCTAAAAAACTCTCCCATCAGTGTAGATAAGCCGATAGTCCAGATGACTGGTAAGACACGATACTAATAAACCAATTTTGAACAAACAATAAAATAACTATTTGATTTGTATTACCAAATATTCATTCAACATTTTTTTTTACTTCCAAAATAAAAAAAGACATTTCCACATCCCTAATTAATAAACACCCGAATCATACAATTTGTGTATTTTAAAGTGCCAAGAAAACTTAAACTCGGCGCAATATCAGTTCGTTAGAAGTAATATGTTTGAACATAGTTCATAGATTAGCTTGTTAACAATATTTTTAACTCCTATCTGAATCCCTCCACACTAGATTGAATATTTGACCTTGATAACATTATGAAATAGTAACTCGCCTTGTTGACGAGTTTAAGCCTCTGTTCCTCCAGCTGATAAAGTGTGTTGAGATCGTATCTTATCTTCCCTGCCAGCCACAAGAGGTAGTTGCTCAAATCTTCTACACTAGTAATATTGTTGTGATGGCTGCCAGGAACAGGAACGTGTGGTGTCTACAACAATACAACAAAGTTACGTCTCAACACAGTCTCCTGAACGAACTTCCCTTCGTTACATATCTTCCAGCATACCTGGGCCAAATCACCTTTATGTTGCTTCTTGCAACCGAGCTAATACTGTCATTGTTGCTCAATCATTATAATTCTTAGGTTCCACCACTGGCTTTATATATATAGCTAATAACATCATGATGGAAGGACCAAATAAATATCAAGTGTTAAAACAAGGCTCAGAAAAGATAAGGAAATTGTGGCTAAGATTAGGCAACAGAAAATAGACGAAAAAAACAAATAGAAAATTTGATGAGGTAAATGAGACCAAAAATTATAAACCACACAAACATACAATCACAGAAGAGTGTCGAAAAATAATCCAGCACATGGAATAAACTAGCATAGGTAATGAAAATATACAAGAAACTACAAAGAAAGAAAATGTCACTAAAAGTAGTGAATTAAATCCATCAAGGAAAATAAAAATTCTCAAAAAAACTAAGAAGAACTTAAAAGTGTCTTGCAACGCACTGGCTGATAGAAGAAAGCATGAGAGAGAGAGAGAGAGAGAAAATAAAAGGAAACAAAGGGCAAAAATGAGTGAAGAATAAAAAAAGCAAGAAACGTGAAAAGGATAGGGAATATAATAAAGATAAGTGAAGAAAGCTTGATGACAATTCAAGAGTTGGCAGAGAAGGTGTCCCAAGCTTTGCTTGTCTACAAGAAACATATTCTTGACATTCGCCATCAATATTATACAATGACAAAACTTAAGAATGAAATGGGACCCAATGAATTGGTAATTAGTATAGATTTCCCGGAACAATATGTATTGAAATATGGCAAGTAGGAAGTACAAGCGACGACGCACTTTGGAGCCTCCCGAAAACAAATTTTGCTCCACACAGGTATGTGCTATGTCAAGGAAAACTACAATATAAAACCTCATTCATCTTGTCCAGTTCCTGAAAACTTGAATTGTGGAGTTTATGCTGTCTGGAGCCACCTTAAACCAGTTCTGGAAACTCTGAAGGATATACATACAATGGTGGATACCAATCATTTCCAATTTGACGAACCCACCTCACAATACAAAAATAGAGTTAATATTTACTTCATGACTCATCTCACATATTTAAATTCATACATTAAAAACGTATCATGGAATTTCACGGTTTCCGGACTTGGAAAAGGTCCCGCCGATGGCGTGGATGGTGTACTTGAGAGAACTGCAGATATGCTTGTGTCACAAGGAAAGGGCATATTGACCTCTTCCCAGTTTGTGGGTCGACTGAAGAAAAGTTGTCCAAACGTTGAGTTGATGGAAAGTTTTGAGAGTGATATACGAGAAATGAGGAAGACCTTACCAACTTCAGTTTCACCCATTCCTACCACTATACCAGGTAACATGGTCACTGGATCACACTTCTACCATCTACACTCAAGAACTCGCTGTTTCCAGTGTCCATTGGCCTCTCTCTGCAAGCATCATGTGTTTGGTAGAGGAGAAGTACTCTTCCACCGCGTTTGTATCCTTGCATTAGTTTACTACGTGGGTTCTGTTTTTGTTATTCATGTCATTTAGTTTTTTGTTATTTTTACCAGAAAATTAAAATATAATTCTTTATCGAATAATCAGCTGATATCCAGGACGCACTACACATTTAGATAGTCAAATAATCTTTGAGGTTCCTTAGATGTAACAACGGTCCCTTATGAGTAACGACAGTCCATGCACCTACTAATCCATTTACCAAATGGGAAACAATGTCTAAGATAAAACTAATATTTAAAGTGAAGCTATTGTTACACCTACTGTATGTAATACTCAATATAATTGTTTTCTTCGATTTATATTCAAGAAACACAAACTTTTGACTTTAAAAAATATTCAATTATATTAAAATACTTATTTATGTACGTAATTAAATGCATATCTCAATTTATTTTTCAAGAATGTTTTGCAAATAAATAATTAGATAGTAATATGTCTTTTAATATAAAAACCGATGAATATTAGCACATATAAATAACTCAAACGAGCCTGAGAAAACACAGGACCGTCGTTATACTAATTCACATTTTTGTGTCAAAATGTAGATTAATAAAATATGCCTTGATGTTAATTGTCGCAGAGGATGGTATTTTGTATTTAATAGACTTTGAAAACAAAAAAGAGACATTATAAAAGGAGAAAATATTCAATAAATAAAAGTGGAGTGCAAATTGTCTCATTATAGTATTTTGACTCATACACTGGTCAAGGTCATTAGACCTTCTCTTGTTTGTCTTGTTTTCAAGCTGCAGGTCCTAGGCTTCATAAGCTGGTAAATAAACTCTTTTGGAAGATACTCCACACTATTCATGGAATTTGAACTAATATTATTATTATTATTATTATTATATAAGGAATGCCAGGCCTCCACCGTGGTTCGGATTCCACGTTAAACTGTAGGTCCTCCATTTCATCTCACAATCACCCTACCATTACACATTAGCGTAAGTGCGTATAACCCGAACGGGTAGTAAGACGCGGTGATAATAATAATAATAATTGTTTGAATCAAGATGGATGTCAGTAGACCATCTATTGCGTGTTTTATTTTGTCAGTTCATAGACCCTCATTATTTGGCATATCAACCATCATAGTTTCTAGTATACATAATATTATAATTACAAGGACCGTAGTTATAGACTAAAAACATGCGCATAAACAATAAGTTAAAATAAGCTCTGTAAATAATAATAAAAGAAGAAAGTCAGTACTTATGTGTTCTCAGTTTAAACTCCACTTCACAACTGAACCGAGAAGCCCGCCTGTTTCACAGCCAACTGCTTGAATATTGGTAAAATTAGGCTACCAATAAGAAAGGTTGGTGAAGGGGTTTAAATAAGGGATACGAGTTTCATTCACTATTTTAATGCGAATATATTTTATTTCATTAGCATGTTGTATTTATTTCTAAAATATAGTCTAATATGAAACTAAATATGTATTAAAATTATTAATTTAAACAAAATGTACCAAGATATTACCGAATAAAGAGCACTTTCTTGTATCGAGGACATAGGACCGTCGTTATTTATTTTAGAAAATCATATATTTTTATGTTGAACATATTTATCATTCATGTTTTCTTTTAGCTTTATAATGAAGAATACTTTATACTAACTATTTAATCAAAATATAAACAACTTCTATCATACAAGAAATATATTAATAATTTATTACACAAGTCCAGATTTTGACCCCGAAAGAGAAATCAACACACTCTCTTTCTCCTCACCAACAAACACTGGTCAGTGAATTGAGGTTTTATAGCCCAGGGCCCCCCAGACTTTACGATTGGCACCCTGGGAAAAGTAAGTTCAGGAACCTCCTTCCCTTCCCCTTACCTTAACTGGTACCCTAATTAATTATTGATAAACATGTTAGTTAGGCCTATAATAATTTAAAATAAAATGCCTTGTAAGTATGTACAGTAAAGAGGATTTTTTATTTACAAAGTAAGAGTAAAACTTAGAAAAGTACTCAAAGAACGATTTAAAATATGTTGTTCTTTCCTTGCTTTGGCCACATCAGATCTGTCAATGACCTCAGGAAAGTTTGTTTGTTTTCAAAGCAAATTAACACAAGCGCACTCAGTTTACTGTCAGCAATAACTGATCTGTTAGCGTTCTTCACTTGTCTAGGACAGAAAACCCTCCTCCTGCTGTATAGTTAGTGTCAGCAATAACTGATCTGTTAGCGTTCTTCACTTGTCTAGGACAGAAAACTCTCCTTCTGCTGTATAGTAGAGTAAGTAAAGTCTTTAACACAATTTCCAGGTTAGGCTAGAATAATATTCATGTGTAACGCATAGCTAATAGTAAATTGTATAGGGCACAGTGCACAATTTATATTTTAGAAAATTGTCTAACCTCTTTTCATTGCTAGATAATGTCTCTGAAAATACTTTAATAAATGTAAATGTTAATTAAACAGTATCTTTTGAAATGTGAATATAACTAAATTTAAATTTGTTTGTACTATTAAATCAAATTTGCTTTTTATTTTGTTATGATTTTATTATTGTAATGAATATTATAGTAGACCTACTTCTCAATAACAGAATGAAAAATGTAATATTTCTCCTTTTTTTTCAATCGTATCTAAATGATCAGACGCTAAAACCAAGAAACTTTGTAAATAATAAACAAGCATGTCTACCGCAAGGCATTTCAAACATGAACATAGAAGATAATTATTTTCGTCTGCTTGTATATTGGTGTTTAATTGGTTATATCCTTTCCTTGCATTCTCATTGGCTGATACTTCTCAAGTCCAATGATCACCTATACTACCAGGGCCGTAGTGAGGATGGGGGGCAGCAAGGGCAGCCACCCCGGGCACCGAGCTAGAGGGGTGCCATCAAGATTTAGATTTTTTTATACATGTGTAAAATGTAAGATTGCAAAATTTATTTAAGTGTGTGGTTAAAAAGACATATACAATTCTCCTTTAAGAATAAAAATAAGCCCCGTTTAAAAACACACACACGTGTCACAGTGCACTAATTCACATACAAATCAACCAACAATGTTTATCAAATAAATATCATCACAGTGTCACGGCAATGAGCAAGTTTCACATTTCTCAGCTGAATTTGAATTACTTTGAAAACAACAAGAGGCAGATAACATTGTCTAAGCCAAGCATTATCAAAAAGAAGGTGGATCCCTCAACCACTGCGCTACCACTACAACAAGGTATTGAAAGTAGGTCATCTCCATCAACACTTTTAGAAAATGAAAACTTTACCAAAGTAATTAATAATGTGTAACTGGTAGTGTAATTGTAGATTCAGAGTGTTATACACCAAATCTAAACCAGTCCTTTCAAACATTTACTCCCTATGAAGATGTACAGGAACAGGATTTGGAAAATGAACCAACCAAAGTTCAACTAAATTTTAATGATCCCACAACATGGTCTGATTTGAATGACTATGTGAGAAGCTTATTAGGTGAACATAGTCCAAAACAAACTGCTAATTTTCTTTTATCAATTAGTGCAGAAAAAAGGCATTTTACGGGAAGTTGGTTCCATAAAAATAAATAGTCATACCTGCTTTGCGAGTTTTCCAAAATCAAAATCCATTCCCTGTACAAAGTTTTGAAGTTTTGTCTGATAAAGTATTTCCAATATGTTTTTATTGGCCAGTAGCCAGGCAATAGCCAGCAAGAGTTCCCTGCTTCCGGCATCCATATTGACAGGTAGACAATAGAACTCAGGACAGTCATAGTCCATGGCCGCCAGTGTCAGTTTTGCGTGAGTCACTTCATCACCTGCAACAAGCCACGTACTTCAGAGGAATAGTTGTGTACATTTAGTACAAACTTGAGTTGACAGACTCTTCCATCAGTAGGATAAATAGGCTATACATGTTAACAATCACACCAGTGCTGCAAGGTTACAATGATAATAGTAGAAATTATTATCTTGATATGTATTTTGGTTTAAAAAAACATTTGTGTGCAAAAAACATATACACGGTGTCTACTCAACTTGGCCAATGAAATCCTCAACATTTTCCCTGATCATTTCCTAAAATTCCCGACTAAAAAAGTATGTCACATCCTTCTAACTCGAACCCCCCNTTTCCCTGATCATTTCCTAAAATTCCCGACTAAAAAAGTATGTCACATCCTTCTAACTCGAACCCCCCCCCCCCTACCCTCTCCACCCTAATTTTTCTATTAACCTTTTTTATGAATAATAATAATAAATTTTAAAATTTGAATATTTTTTTAAATTCGTATTAAAATTGTTTACTATTAATTAAAAATATATTACACAGCTACAAACAAAAAAATGACATTATAATTTACTGATTATTGTATTTCATATTTTGAGTAAAATATAATTTTCCCGGATTTTTATTGTGATTTACCAAATTCCCGACTTATTCCCGTTTTTTCCCGATCACTTCAAATTCCCGGCTGATTCCCGTTTTCCCTGATTTTCCCGGATGGTAGACACCCTGCATATAGGTAATTCCATAACTTGGGCTACCAAACACCACCTTTACATAATTATAGGGAACCTACCGACAGAGACAAGATGGCTGTAGTATTCTGTTACAACGATGAGTTTGTGGAGGAGTTGCCAAAGTAACAAAACCTGTTCAAACAAACAAGACATATATATTAAAATAATATGGTTATGTAGTATATATTTCTGGTTTAATTTACTTCACATTAAGAATGTGTGTACTATTTTTACATATTATGACAGAACTTACACTAGACAATAAAGACATATGACATGAGAAGAGAGAAAGCAGACAATAAAGACTTATGACAGGGAAAGACATAGCTTGCACCAGACAATAAAGACAGCCACAGTAATATAATGAAAACCATGGAATGTGTGTAAGGTATATGAAGAGTCAAAATGACATTATAGAAGCAAATAAACTTATTTTATAGCACTTACATACAATCCTAAGGGAAAATACAAATTTATACAAAAACAGACAAAATTATAAACTTTTTTTTTCAGCTGCCCAGTTTTTAATTAAGTAAACCAACTTAAAGGATTGTTTATGTTAACCCTAATTTTTAATTAGCAACAGTTATTCTCTCATATATTAACCTAGAAACTTGATAATTACATAAATCAACTAGAGTTATTAAAATGATAACTATGGTATAGAACTAGTGAAGATTTTATTTATTTGAGGTATTTAATGTACACTAACTGAACCAACTAATTATATGAGCACTCTAGAATTTCTATGAGCGAAAGTGTAAGAGCCTACCAATTTTGCCGGGAAAGGTATTTTCACATACCTTCCAGGCATGGGAGCGGCCAGGATTCGTTTGCGGGGAGGGTTTAGTTTCCCCCACCAACTAAGCGGGGTTCATTGGGTTTTTCCCGTGGAAAAATTTGAAAATTTAAGTACTGCAAAATGCAAATGCATTAAAATAAAGTCAATAATATCCTAAATAATTTAAAAAATTTTAAAATGATCATAATTTTGTAATTATTATGACTATTAGATTTGCACGAACATATTTTTATCCATGCAATGCAAGTTTCAATAAATTGTATTTTTGAAATTTGATTTATAAAATTATTATATGAACTAAAATTTGAAAATTAAAATAAGCCAACTTTCACTAACTCTTAACTCACAAAATCACTTTTGAAATAATTCACGTTAGTCTTATGTTAATTTTCCTTGGCTTCGTAGAAAGTTCATCGAGAACTTCATCCTCCGTAACGGACACCTCTGGATGTATGAACAGGAAGCCCATTAAGTCCGTCTTCAACTGTAGACCTCCTCAATATCTTTAGAGACAAGAAAGAGGAAGGTGGGTAGCGAGGCCTGATGGGGGTTTCAACCCTGACCCCCCTCCCACGGCTATTTTACATGCCACAATAGACACGGAACCGACTTTATTTTCGCTCTGAGGTGACCTGGTGGTCTAGGGGTAAGGTGTCAGACTTCTATGCTGGTGGCCGGAGTTCAATCCTCGGTCCCGGCACAGATTTATCTGATTACCAAACCCTTCCTTCACCTCTGACAAGACATCTTGTGAATGTGGGGAATGCCAGGCCTCCACCGTGGTTCGGATTCCACGTTAAACTGTAGGTCCTCCATTTCATCTCACAATCACCCTACCATTACACATTAGCGTAAGTGTGTACAACCCGAACGGTAGTAAGACGCGGTAATAATAATAATAATATTTTCGCTCTGAAACAAGTTGTGCTACAGATTATTAAATGCTTAAAACAAAAACAAAAACTGTCAACCAGGGCTGGGTTTGAATCCTCAAACACTTCACCCCAAGACCACAGAAGTTGCCAGAAAATATGTAGAAGATGTACAAGCAGAAGAAACACCATACAGAGTTGTACATGGGACTGCTAGCCAGCCCCAAAATATCCCTATTTTCCAGTGAGGGGGGTCAGACCCCAACCAATGACCTCACGTGTGAAATCAACCCTTGCACAGAGAAGGGTCCTACAAGGACAATAGAGGGAGAAGAAATTATGACACTCCTTTTGGGAACAATGATTAAAATGTGAAGGGAAACATAGAACACGCCGGTATACAATGAATCAAAACAAACTTTATGCAAGACTTGTGACCAAGAAGGACATGTGGAGAAACTGGCGATGGCAGATATTCAGCAAGAGTGCACCATGTAACGGAGATAAAAGAGCGTTAGAAAGATTCTGATACGAAGGAGCTCTCAGTAATATCCAAGTGAGATCAACACACAGGTGTCTGGCACCAAGAGGCAACCTACAATGCTGGCAATCGACTGTTTCTTCACAGACGTCAAGTATCGCACCATGGAGGTGGACTCAGGGGTGGCTCTGACACTCATTTCAGAGGAAACATATAACACTGTGGCCCCACCAACGGCCTGAACCTTCGTACCTGAGCAGTTGACACTGCACACCCCTTCGGTTACTAAGCTCCAAATAAGTAGGTGTCCGATTTAAAGAAAGAAGAGCTACCCTGACCTTGGTAGTGGTCACAGTCCATGAATCCAGTCTCCTTGGGAGACCGTGGTTCAAGCCCCTTGGCCTCACGGTCCATGGATTCAATGTTGTATGCAATACAAGTCTTAGTGAATACGAAGCGGAAGCCACAGGAGGAGAGAAAAACCCTACCACTATTAATAATCAACCAGAAATAGTTATGTACAGTTACAGGCCAAACAAGGAAGTTATAGGGCCAAACAAGGAAGTTATAGGGCCAAACAAGGAAGTTATAGGGCCAAACAAGGAAGTTATAGGGCCAAACAAGGAAGTTAGAGTGCCAAACTAGGAAGTTACAGGCCAAACAAGGAAGTTACAGTGCCAAACAAGGAAGTTACAGGGCCAAACTAGGAAGTTACAGTGCCAAACTAGGAAGTTACAGTGCCAAACAAGGAAGTTACAGTGCCAAACAAGGAAGTTACAGTCCAAACTAGGAAGTTACAGTCCAAACTAGGAAGTTACAGTGCCAAACAAGGAAGTTACAGGCCAAACAAGGAAGTTACAGTGCCAAACAAGGAAGTTACAGTGCCAAACAAGGAAGTTACAGGCCAAACAAGGAAGTTACAGTGCCAAATGCCCTGTACACGTAGAGAGAGGTTGTCTTCACACCTTTAGGATCAGCTTCTGCATGTAACGTGCAACAACGTGGCTAATAAGAAAAAGGCATGTATAGTTTATGTTTGCTACTGAGATTGATGGAAATACTGATGAGCATGTGCACATGTTAAGTTTTACTGTCAATATTGCTGTCGATCTCCCTCACCACTTGCAAGCCTCATGGATTGATACTGATGTGATCAAATAATTCAGATCACATCAGTATTTTTGTAAGTCCTTCCATCAGTCCATCAGTACTGCCCCTACAAGATCAGTCAGACTGTCAGTATTAATAATTACTTTATTAGATGGTCTGACTGATCGTGTAGGGGTCCTGTTAAATTATGTACACAGTAAGAAAGTAGTCGATAATATCCTTCGTCTTGATTTCTGCCGGGCGAACTGATCGATGACACCAGACAAATCAATTTTCTCCAAAATGTGACCTCCAATTGAGATGATTGCCAGTGAATTAGGGTGATCCTCTGTCATATTTGTAGGCAGCTAATTTTTACTCTCCTCAGCCACGAGAAGGTGCAGTACATACTGCTGTTCGGTTAGAAGCCAGAGCACATGTGAAAATTCGGAGGGCAGTGTCAACATTCGGGTAGATCACCTATAATTCCTTGTCTCGTGTAAACTGACACAACTCAAAAAGGACTTGGTTTTTTCTCAAATCTAGTGTTTGTTAAAAGATGAGCCTTTAAGTGCACTAACTCTTCAACTAGTGGATCCCCGGTGTATGCACTGGCACACTTGTAACACGACAGTAACACTATTGCGTCTAAGTGCTAGTGAAGAGGTGTGTTTACTTGTATCCATCTGGTTGCTGTTGCTAATGAGTAATGACTACTGTCCTCGAGACAGTGGGGATGGGGGAAAGCAGATAGCAGTGGAGAGTAAGACTCAGTCATCACGTTTACTCCTTCCACCATATACGTCAACTTCGCCATTAACTTCAATACACAAAATAAAAAGGACATCACAAAAATCAAAAACATACTGAAGCCATGAAATTATTTTACCTGACAGAAAAAAAACAATTTTTTTTCACTATGCAAAATCTGCCACCCCTAAAATGTACTGCCGTAGGCACGTGCCTGCTAGGCCTATGCGTAAATCTGCTCCTGCCTAGAAGAAATTGGAAGGATCTGGACAGCCTAATAGATTAGTACTCTATGGGATTATGCTTCAAACTAGCAAATAGCAATTACTAAGTGAGTTTTCTAATAATACTTTAAAGATTTAGAACTTGTTCGAAACATTTGTTTTGTTATTGCCTGATCAAAAACTTTTTATGCTATATGCCCAAGTGCTAGAAAACATTAAATTTCTCATAATTTGAGATGAAAAAATAAAGAATAACGACCTAGACACGCACTTAAATAAAGCCTTATATAATGTTTATGGGTGTCTCTCTTTCATAGTAAAAACGCTTTTTTCAAACGAATGAGAATGTGTAATAATCCCCACGTTCTCTCCCGTAGCCAATTTATCTGACCACTATACACATACTACACCAATAGCCCCGTAAAAACATAAATTATGAGGATAAAAAGCAATTAAGCATATAAAGATTTACCATAAATATGATTTTGAGTACTAGAAAGCAATCAATGAAACTTACAACATTTCGTTCATTCTTATTAAACTTTGCAAGCCGGAAATGTTCTGGTCTTATATTTACATCTAATAAAAGTTTAAAATGTTTGCATAGTATGGTAATCGCTGTTTTTATTTCCGACATTTGGTGTCTTGGCAAAAATTGTCAAATTTAAACAACTTGTTTTTATGAGATATTCCCGCTAAATATTGCGATGCGATATGTTCTATGACCAAGTATCGAATAAGTTGTCTTCGCGTCGACTGTTCCAAACCGTTATTCCGAAATTCCAGCTAAATATTGCAAATCATGATGACCAAAACATCGAACAACTGTTATAAACAGATAATAAAATATTTATCTTCTCGTTGGTGTTCGCATCGCAAGTGAAAGTTCAACCTATGGCAGCTCACTTTTTAAGAGTAGTAACTTTTAATAACATTTTAGTCATATGCATATAAAATAACAACTTCCCTAGTTAACATTGTTAATGTTTCTAATAAAGAGTTTTAAGAAAAAAAAGTATGTATGATTCAGTGTATGGATGTTGTCGAAGCGATTGAGTATGCAGGGATAGGAAAGTGTGAAGAAAGTTAGTGAAGATGAATTAATTATTTTTGTGTGTGAGTATTTTTTAACTTATATGCATGGTATCGTGCCTACACCGTAAAGCCAGTCCCACACTATTCGCGAATGCTAACAAATGTTTGTGTATCGGGTGATTATCCTATTAGTGTGGGAGGTACACGAATGACGAATGTTCTGTCTAATATTCGGCATTCGAAGGGTTTCACCTTGTGAGTGGTCTCTTGTGTACCGGCCACTTCTTTTATTAGCTACGGCCACACTAGACTAAAAGAGCATGGCTGGAATCTAAGGAAATAATTACAACAAAAAGTAAAACATTTGCAAGTTAAATAGATATTTGCAATTTAAATAGATATTTGAATTATTTATTCAATGTAATAAACAGAGGTAAAACAATAAATTACATGGTCTTACAAGTCAAACTGAAGTGTGTTGGAAAACAAATAGATCGTGGCTGAGTCTGCCGTTGCGAAGTACGTTTGAGAGTATATTTCAATCTCTCAAGGTATATTATTATTTTATTTGAACAAGTCCGGAAGAGACCAAAAATATACACAAAATCGTCAATATTATACAAAATAATTTAAAGAACCTTTCTTAAATGATTTACAAAGCATCTGATTCACATCAGTGAATTCAGACAGAACAAATGTAAGATTTAAATTTAAATATCGAAACAGATATTTATTAAAAATTTAAATTACTAAACCTTACGATGATTATAAAGCGCTTAAAGAGCTTCTTTTAAATGGTTTACAACATGTATAATTAACCACTGTGAATACAGACAAAACCAATTTAGATTTAAATATCGAATCAGATATTTATTACTAGCACAAAGGTTTGACTTCCCGACTAAAACTCAAACCTTCGCAGAGCTATTACCCTCATCACTTTTAAAGAATTCGACTAAATTCCTTCATTTTCATTATTTACCCGGTAATATTAAAATAGAAAACAAAGTATTGTTACGTTAAAATAAATCTAATTTCTGACTAAATGAATCGGTTAAATTTAAAGTCAAAACCTTATTAACCAGCAATATTAAGTTACTTTAATATTTACTCCGAAGAAGATACGTCTACAAAAATAACCTATAAATGAAACATTATCAAATTTAAAGAATTTAAATTATTACTAGTAACAACTAGAGCAATAAAAATTAATAATTAAACTAAATATGTCAAGATAAAAAAAGGAATATAAAATGTGGCTACCCAAATATTTCAAGAAATTACAAAGATGCTAGCGCACAGGTGGCAATAGGAAATATTAAGTGTCCCGTCCAAAACAGAATTTTCTTTCAAAAATAAAATTTTTAGGGAAAAGTTACAGATGCATACACTGACTGATTTCAACTACATAATATACCTAAGTGTTTAAGATAATCAAATGCATAGCTGTGATATAAAGTTTATATAATCAATAACATATATAGCCATCCTGGCTAGATAATGTTCTATGAATGAATAGGACTTCTCATGGAAGTGTTGGATGTAATAGTCAACCATATTTTATGAGTTCCCTCGATATATAGGTCTAGTTGATGGGTAAGGAGGTGGGAGTTCCTTATTATTTTTATTATCAGTAGTAGTATAACATCACACGCCAAGCAGCTGGTGGATATGATACGTCTCTTTAGTCAAATCTGCCAGCCTCTTGGTTTCTTGTAGTTCCATTTGACTTGTTCCCAAGACACGAACACCAGACACGTGGTGAGAGGCTGCTGACTATAGCTACGTTCATTCGGTCAAGTAGACCAGTTCAAGAATACGAGTGGTCCTCTTGTAGCTCAGCTGGGCCAATCAGAGCATTTCTGTGTCCCTCTATTGGAACGTCCTGTTACTGCATTATTCATAGCTTGTTAGGACTTATCTTCGTTTTAGAATTTGGTGTAAACAGGCTGGTTATGGAAGTCCCACTAATCCGAAAGATACAACGAGTGAGTATAGCACCTTTATTAGACATAGTAAGATTGTGATATTTTATAATGCTTGATGTATATGAGTATAAGTTTATTTATATATGTGTAGGCTTATTTGGGGTTGAACCATCCTTAACTAAACTAAAGAATTAAAAGAAGGTCCAAACAAAAACAACAATGAATAAAAAGGGGGCAATAGGAGTGAGCGATTGGAGATCTGTCCTTTGAATGCCTGAGATCAAACATACGAAACTCAAATCTCGCAACCCACACCAGTTGCGGAAGTAAATATAAGGACGGTCAATCTCGTAAGCTCATTAACGAAAAGGTATATATCCCAAAATTACAGTAAAACGAAAAGACATGTAAAAATACACCACCTATTTCTACCCTAAAATAAAATCTTCTTTTTCCCTTTGTCCTTATTTGGTTTATTGCCCTGTCTGCACATTTAAACTTTTAAACTGTTTTACACCTTTTACCTGTTTTATTTGCCTCCTTTAACCTTATTTTAAAAACAAATTGATAAGCTATACCTGTTTACATTTTTTATATTTGTTGCTCTCTTTTACCCCATGCCAGAATAGTTTATATACGGGAAATCTAAAAATATTTCTCCGGGAAATTGGGGTGCGGGGACTATACATATACAAATCACTTTAAGTGAGGTAGAACAATAAAATTTGGCAAACATGTAGATATTCAAATAAGTTCTAAAAACTTAGATTTCAAAGTCGGAGTCAGCGAAATGGGGGAGGTTGTATTCCACAATTTCAAAACTAATTCAAACACCTACTTACTAGTGTGGTATATAACAACATTCAGCAGAAAGATAACTGTACCGTTCCATAAAATCTGATAGTTTTAAATTTTAAAATGGAACTCTGGGAAATAGGAAGGGGGGTGTAAACAAAAAATAAAGCCTTTAGTCTCGATGATAAATAATTGTCAGAAATGTAGTGCCAAATACCCAAATAGATAGTAAATATTTACATTTTCTGGTTTGGAGTTTTTGAAATATGTGGTAGGTAATTTCCAAAATCTATCTATATTAAAAACTACTTCTCATTGAGGTTAAAGATTTAAATTTTTCAGCCTGTTATAAGCTAAACCTCAAACATTATGAAAACAATCTAAATTTCAAAATTAAAGATTGGAAAATAGGAAGATGGAAGTCATCTCTGAAAATTTCAAAGCAAATATAATATTCCCCTTAAGGTATAAAAATAAAATATTTTCTTAAAGGTATAGGAACAACACCAAATAATCAGAAGCGTCTGAAAATTTTAAATTCCAAAACAAGAGGCATATAATTAGGTTAAGAGGGAGAGTGGGGGGATTTAAATTTCCAACTGTATAGAAAAAAATACTTTTTGGTGTGGTAGAAAAATGATAGACTTGCAAGTAGTTACAAATACCACTCCATATGATCAGAAAATACTGAAAATTGGTTCCATAATTTAGGCGTATAAGATTTAACAAACAATTAGAAAAAAAACTGCTTGGTGTATTAGAATATCAAAATATGGCCGGTAATTACAGGGACCAATATGTATCTATGAAAGGCCATGCTTTCATTTAGGATTATTTTGTTTAACTTTGATGTTCTTTTTACAAATTTGTTTAGTAATAATATATATTGCACCGTTATACTTCTATTACAATCGCTTTTATGCAAAGATTTTTGGATTACAGTAAATCCCTATTTTAACATAATGTTTTAGTCATTATGCCTATTTTTCACATTTAGTCACATCATTTAAACCAATGAAGAATAAATATTTAAAATTATATAAATTTTGGATACTTTTACCTTTGGTTAATTTTATACTATGATTAAAAATAAAGCTTCTTAAAGATTACCCGTGCAAAGAATGGGCACACAAGCTAATTATTTCTAATAACAGATACACAGCACACTCAGATTCTTACAAAAATAAAATCTATAACATGGCTAAATATTGTGTGCAGACTACTAAATTGGTAAGGTTTGTACACGCAAAGTATTACCGATTATTTTAACTAATCGCTCCCTTTATGTACCTGGGCTCAAGCTGAATTAGGGATTCACTAGGTCTAATATTTCTAAGTATGGTTAGTTAAATCCCTCATTTACCCTATTTTTTATCAACGTGTTTTACTACCTGTTCAAGTTATATGCATAGATGATAGATACTCTAATGGGGTAGGGATGAGAAAGAAATAATTTTATAGGTAGTCTACCCGCATTCGCGTGGAGGGAGAGTGGGAAAAAAATTAGGAAAATCCACCCTCAATAGACACAACTAAGATTCAAACCCCTATTTCTCCGCTAGCAGTAGGCCAATCTAATACGAGAGTGACGCCTTAGGCCGTTCGACCACTGAAGTGGGTATCGAACCTTAATTTCTTTTTCTATACTTAGCATCCATACTTTATATAAGCGAATGGCAGCACAGTTTCACGTCAACTTTGGTTTATAAAATACATTATAAACAATAATTAATATTGAAAAGTACATAATTCATTAATAAATTAAACACCCTTTGGTTTGGACTTGTTTTGTTTAGTGATGACTGGTGTGGGAATGTCTTGTGTGTCAGCCGGAGCGAGTTAACAGATGGGAGTGACCAAACCAACTCTTGGCTCCACCCCTCTAAAGTTCAATGTTCCGTCCAGAGATAGCCCTAGTAACTTGGGGCGAGATTTTAGCGTTACAGCCTTTAAGTAGATACCAAATTACTCGATAATTAAGCTTTGGAGTATAAATGTTTTTATAGTAAATTGGTCTTAAAGAATTTAAAAGTTGGATCTACTTTTATAAAAAGTCAGAACTCCTTTTATAAAAAGTCAAAACGCTGCGTTATTACAATTTTTAGGCTGTGTCAAAAATAGTCAATTTTAGCGTATTTTCACAAATAATAAAAAATAAAGTAAATAAAAAACAAACAAAATTATAAGCAGGTCTAATTTGTACATCCTTCCCTTACAAAATAAAATAAGTCTCTTGTTCCTGCGATGTATTTACGAGGCTGTATAGATTACGTAAGTTGGCCTGGCAAACCAGCAAATACATCGCTCTGAAACGGGCTCTTAAGGAGATACAAGTTCTATGTTAAATTGTCACACGAGCACACATGATGGTGATTACACTCATAGGGACCTACAACTAATACACATAGGTGTGGTACCCGGGTCTACCTAATATGTGGAATAAATTATATTTAAATTGGAACGGGTGTATTAAATAATGCTATGATTACTTTAAGGTGCCACACGAGCACACATGGTGGCGATTACACTCAAATATGGCTTTAACTTATCTTCATAGGGGTTACACGGTTGTATTCACATGAATAAATATTCTACAATTAATTCAAATATACATATTGTAAAATCCCGATTCTTCTTCTGACAACACTTTATAAGGTCACTACTTTTATTTTGGTGTCCAATAGCCAACCCTAACTACAGCACTACCGGGGCACCAAAGTGACTTAGATGGTTGGGTTGGGCCCCGAGCGCTAGGAGTTGGAATGGGTGGCTTGTGGGGAGGGAGACTCGACTGTTAGTCCAATAATTCCTTATTTATTTATTCAGATGACTAAACTACTACATAAGTAACCGGGTGGATCTCCTGTGACGAAGGAGCAGGCACGATCATGATAGCGGGACTCGTAAACCATCCTCTAGACCCGCGACTGACCCTCCGACGGAGGTGAACCACCAGATTACATTTTATTTCGTTGTTTAGTCAGTTGTTGCTAGATACCGACCCACATGCACTCAGCATGGCTCCAAACACTAAACAAGGTGTTATTCTTTCACCTAAACTTGCTGATCTCGATCTCCCACCAGCCAGGAAGGTCCATCGGTCACACAGTGCTCGCTCATCAACAGGATGCAAGCTATATGAGATATATGCCATTCTCAGCAGGATGGTAACCCAATACTCTTGACTTCCAAGGAAATGTACAAGCGTGGGTTAACCTCCTGCCAGAATAAACCTTAAAATAATTATGCTCTTTCTATATACATATAAAAACCAAATTATAATTTCATAATTATATACTAAAAAGTAATAGTACTCTTTACTGTTAATAAATGATTTTATAAGGGATAAAAATCTAATAATGACCCAGACAAAAACCTTAATGTGCCAGGTATTTTGTATTGTCATCACCAATTTTATTTTTTGATAGTAAAATATAAAATATGTTACATTCATTCCCCCCCTTGTCCCAATGATGTCTACCTTGAATCTGTCAGGAGGGGCGAGGAATGGGGGGAGGTGATTGTTTGTACTTGTGTGGGTTTGTGATTGACTTTAGACTTAGTTTTTAAAGAGGTTTATTAGTATTAATATTCTATTACAAATGTGATGTTGATAATAATATAAGAATGAAAGAACTTAAATAATATTCGGAAGTTTGTGCTAAAACAAGGTGTTGTTAGGAATACCCAATGGCCCGTCTTGACTATTAGGTAGTCTCTACATGGTCTCCGGACCCTGGTATCGAGCGGTAGCCCTCTTCTACGAATACTGATGAGCTGGCGTCCTAGCCCACGTAGTGTCGAATTGGGCAGAATGACCCCTAGACTGTGATGTTGCTTAGTCAGCCACGATGGCTGGATCCCATACATTCTATCCTGCCCTCTGGCATTATTTCTGACTGAGGAATGCTGACGATGTTTATGTGGTCAGCTACTCTATTCTATTTGTTTATAGGTTAATCACAACAACCTGCAATACTCGTTTTGTCATTCGCAATCCATAAAACACAATATTATATAAAAAAGTTCTTACAAGTTAGGCCATGTGGTCCCAAATACATATATATTATAGTAAATTTTAAAATAGTTTATAAGTAATTGAAAATGTATTTTGTGGAAACCTTTATATTTGAATGAGAATTATTCCCAAACAAAACGTGCTAGCTATATTCAGTGTCCATAGTTTTATCTATTCATCCTAAATAATGAAAATAATAATCAAGCAACTATCAGAATCAGTTTTTTAAATATATTGGATGTGGCTTACTAAGAGAAGCCGATATTTTCTTCAAATTGTGGCTCTCTAAAGTCTAAATGATTGATTTAAGGTGGAACTCAACCAACTTGATTCCTCTTCAGTTCCAATGGACCTTATATATTTTCCTATTATTAGGTGCGCCAATGAACCTGTAAAATTATTCATACATCAAATATTTTTATAGATGGCGTAGTACATTTTGTCATCTATGAATTATGTATATATTGGCACCGCGTATTACTACCCGTTCGGATTATACCCACATGTACTAATTACGCTAACAGGTTAGGGAAGAGGAAGGTTGTTACTAGAGGAAGTGTACTCTCATTTTCGTAGGAGAATGAAAAACTATAAGGAAAAACGTCCTTACGTACACCCAACCGATATTCGAACCTCAAGCTCACTGTTATTGGCAGTCCAGTTTACTGCGAGAGTGGCGCGTTAGACCATTCAACTAATGAAGAGGGTAGGGTCAGTCGGGGTAAATGTGAACAGTTTTTACTGACTTTTTGTTTAGCCTTGTTTAAATAAAAAAATAATGATAAATTTAAGTATGTTTAGGCATAAATAGAATCAGTAAACCTTTTAGAAATAATTTATGACTATTCCGAAGTGAAAAAATAATTTAAAAACTGGGTTTTATATACTCTTCACATCTACCCCTTCATGTTCACATTTACCCCAAATTTTGGGGTAAATGTGAACGCGTAATTTGGACCCATATGATACTTTTAAATCCTTCTTGCAGTAAAATGTTAACTGAGCCAACCACTTATTATCTCCTTAAAATCAAAAAAGTCACTGTTCACATTTACCCCCAAAAAAAGAAAAGAACATAAAGGTGTATCATTTATTATCCAAACAGAGGAACAAAATCTCCTTTTTTTTTATTTTGAGATTAAACTTATCCAGGCCTACCTAATACTTAATTCAGTCGGGAAATTTAAGTTGAAATTATAAAGACCTCTTCGAACTACAGGATTTGGGAAAATTTTCTTAACATCAGTCTTAGGAACGATGCTTTCATCAGGAACGTTGGGGAACACAAAAGTTTTGGTTTTCTTTCTCATAAAAGAAATTTGAAGCTCATGTTCTAGCACGGTAGTAACTTTGCCAATGTAATAAATACATTTTTCTTTAGGGTTTGATTTTTTAAACTCCACGAGAACAAAATCTTCAATTTTTGCTTCAGTGCCGGCCAATGGTTCTAGAAAATCTTCAACATCAATGATATCAAATGTGTCATCACAACTTTCTTGATCCAAATTATTATCTTCAGAACCAGAATTTAAGACTGGCTCTGGGTCATCCTCATCTTCTGTTTCAGACTCGGTTGTATTTTTCTTTTTCGTCATTTGTTTTTCTTGTCTCTTCCTCTTTTTATCTTCTTTCGGATTATTTTTTTTAATTTTAGAAGCTTCAGCATCTTTTAATCTCTCTATGACTTCTTCGGTAGTTAAAACTTGTGTGTACTTCTGTCTTTTTAGGCGTATATTTTGGGCTGAAGTTTTAGGGCGAAGTTCGTCTAGTTCTTTACGTTGAGGAATATTTTTTATTTTACTCGCAAAAATGTCAATCATGGATGCTGGTTTTTCAGGTGTTTCACCATGAATTCGGAGTGAAAGGTCTAAAGCAACTGCCTGAATTTCTTCAGTGTTAGCTTGAGCGGAGGTAGATGCTTCAAACAATCTTTTGGAAGGCGTTGGATGCTTAGAAGCCGCGGCAGTTGGTTCTTATAGACCTACAAACTGTCTTTCTTCTGCACCTCTTCTTTTGTTTTCTTGGCTTTGGAGACCTCTAATACCGGTTGTTTTAAAACCATTTTTAATGTTGGCCGGCTTCATCCCTTCTTTCCAAACTTTTCCCAAAAATTCAGAAATTTTTTCTTTTGTTAAACGTCCACATCTAACACCGACCTTTTTTTTCCAAACTCAACCAGTTTTTTATCCCATAAAGTTTTAATAGGGCCAAGGACACATTTGTCTAGGGGTTGAAGTCTATCGATCAAATGGCTGGGAAATGTCAGTAAAGTTATATTATTAGCAACTGCAGCTTGAACAATCCGTAGGCTATAGTGACTAGCATGGCCATCGAATAAAAGTATCGCTTTTTGCTCTGGTAATTATTTTTCAGTTCGTAATCTCTGAACTTTCGGAATAAACAAAGACTCCATCCAGTTAAAAAATGCAGCTTCCTCCATCCAGCCATTGCTAGTGGCTGAATACGTTGTGCCAGGATAAGCTGATTCAGAAATATGTCGAGCCTGAACTGCTGCTCCTTTAAAAACAATAAGAGGAGGCAACGCAACTCCGGCAGCGCTCACACAAGCCACAACAGTTGTGTTCTCTTTACCAGAGCCCCCTGAAACTCTACTCAGTGGTTTCCCCTTCTCGCCCAAGGCTCGCAACTTAGAGGGATCACTTGGGAAGCCCGACTCATCACAGTTGAAAATAAAATCCCCTCTATCCTTCATTTCATGTTCATCGTAAACTGTTCTTAGCATGTCAAAAAAATCATATACTACTTCCGGATCGCGAGCATCAATCCTTACTTTCTGCGGCATTTCTGCCTTCTTTAGCGATAGTGACGGATGTCGTTTCATGAAGCCACTGTACCAATCATGACCAGGTCGATTGTTGACAAGTAGTTTTGATGGTATTATCGACAACAAATTCTGGAACTAAATCCAGCAATTCTTCTTTGTCACAAGGGTAGCCAAGTTTGCTGCGTGCGATCAGACATTCAACGAGTAATGATTCTGTAGCTGCATCTAAAATGGTCGATCTACCAGATCCAATTTTATCTGCAACAAAGAGAGATCAAAGATATCACGTTTCAGTTAAAAAAAAAGTAATTTTCAAGTATTTTATTTGTCACTTGTTCTCTTTTTGTGGGGTTAAGATTATAGAATTAGTAGACAGGTAAATGAATAAGATAATAATATTAAAATTGTACCTCGTGATGATTTTCTTCCCTCAATCCTGTAGTAAATGGTAGTGGCAGGAATTCCATAAAAGGCAGCTGCTTCGCTTATTAGAATTTTCTACATCTGCCACTGCGGTTTGCAAAGTTTCCACGTTGTAGGGTGGAGGGGGTTTCTTTTTGATATAATTTCTAGGCATATTGTATCTGTAAGTAACAAAAAAACTAGATTATATGGGTGAAATAAGGCAAAATTTTAATGTTCACATTTACCCCATGAGGTATACCTCATGGGGTAAATGTGAACAAACCTAAAAAAAGAAGGCATATGAGAGTAGATCTGCTGAAATATCATGGAATACTATTCGTTTGCATCATGTTGATTAGAAAAAACAATTAGTTATAAAAAATAAAAATTGTTTAACTTACCTGTGATACAGATTTCAAAATCCTTCCAAATTGGTTTTCAAGTTTTTGTTACTCTGTCATTTCACTTTTCACTCTTTGCAAGTAAACAACAAAATATTTTCATGATAAGCAAGCAGTGTGGCCACACTAACGTCTAGAAACTTGTACCATTGTCAAATTTCCCTAAACAGTAATTTCGCGGGAGTTATGAAACGTGTTCACAATTACCCCATGTTCACATTTACCCCGACTGACCTTATCTAGGAATTAAATATTAGTTAATTTGAAATTTCCCTTCAGACAGTGACGTGGCCAACGGGGGAGGGTCATGGGAGTCCAGACCACCCTCCCCAAAAACCTCGTTTAGCAGGCGTTAGTACTTTCTGTTTGTTGCCAACTTGATAGGCTACAGTTACTTAAAATATAAAGTAGCGTCATGTCATCATCCCACGATCGGGCTATACCTACCGAGTGGCTGCCGACTGGTTGACAAATTAGGTCCTCTTCGGACGGAGCCACTTCGGTGGCGCTGCTAATGGCCATCAGTAGCACTTCCGATTGCAAATGCTAGAGATAAATGGGGGGTTTCACACACAGCCATTCTTGGTGCCGCCACTTAGGACCGTTAGCAACGCTTCCGTTCTGTGGATGTGTGTGAAACCCTCCCCTTTATCTCTAACATTTGCTAAGGGAGAAGCTGAAAGCGGTCGTCTGAAGGGGGCCTTGGTGCCAACTCTTGCGGTGTGTTGGTCAGCACAATAATACCTTCAGCCCTCAAATACGGCTTTCTAGACCTGAGCAGCTATTTTTTTTAATTCAAGTAGTTCCCCATTTAACCTCATGAGGCTGAGTTGATCCTGTTACAGTTTCACATAAAATCTGGAAGCACCAGGGTTTGAACCCGGTAACTCTGGATCTGTAGCCAGATACTCAGACCACTAGACCACAGAGGAGGTCACCATTACTTAAGCCGGTTCTTATTTCATTTTGAAATTTTACTTGTGTTCTTTGAATGTTTTAGTTTGAATATATAATATTTTTTGTATTTTTCGATGGTAGATAGTCTATAACTTATAATCTAACGTGATCACGGTGTGCTTGTTTGATTTAGGTGAGCCGCGATCCAACACAATCTCAATGTGTACTTGCGCTTTTTATGGGGAAGGGGGCTTGGTATTTTAGTAACATGTGAGTAGCGCGTTAGAGAGTGCGGCTACCGAGGCGGGTAAAAGACTCATTCATTTGTCAGCTTTGCATTAAAATAAAAGAGAATATTATTTTCTAAATTTGTTGAGCTATGACAAACTATGTAAAGTATGTCAGTACCACATAAATAAATAAACAATTCATAGTTTTCAACTTAGCTACTTGTACTTTATTTTAATGTTTAGTTCTGACTTACTTGAGATTATGTTTCATAGCAAATTTGTGATCGTTTTGTTATACAAAAAGTAGTTTTTTGGATGCCCTTAGAGAATATTTGGAGTGCTCTTCCTGAAATTTGAATGTTCTTAGTCTCTTAGAAGATATTTAGAGTGATCTTGGACCTAAATCTTGGGCGTAACTAAGATGCCAATTAAAGAAGCTGTTAAAATTTTGAAGGTATCCCCTGGCAAATATTTCACACCTGGATGCATATAGAAGCTATTTGGAGTTTGATACAAGGTAATTTTTCCGGCTCAATATTCGAGAATATCCGAGAGTGGGAGATAAATGTATGGTGGGATTTTATTGCAGGGGTGGGAAGGGGTTAATTCCAGTTGGGGGAAATACTCCCATGCCACCCTGTTCAGCCCTCGTTGTACACTTTTTAGCCACTTTTTCACGTTTACAAAACAAAAGCCATGTTCAAAAATCAATACGGAACTGAACACTGAAATGTTGCGCAAACGATGAAATACTTGGATTCAAACACTAAAATTCACTATTCAACTCTTTGCGCGAGCCAAATTTAATTTAAGTACAAAAATTATATACTCCAGTGAAACTTCCAAACACTTAGAAACGAAGGACAAGAATGGACTAAACCAAACATATAATTGTGACAAATTCCAGTAAGTTCATTTGGAGAAAATCCCAGCTGGTGGGCTGGGCTTTCACAATTTCTTAGGATGTACAGAAGCCCCATGGCTTCTTTGGTGCTGACTGACAACTCACATCTGACAGCTGACGGCTTTGAAAAGTTACCAGACCAAATTATGTTATCCCTACGCCGAACCATATGATCTGCAAAAACATGTGTTTAGCAGCTGTCACTTCTGACAGTCAAAATTTAGGTAGATACCTAACTGTTGACTGTCAACTGTCAGCTGTGAACTATCAGTTAGCACCAAAGAAGCCGTGGGGCTACTGTATAGGCATTAATTGCTTATCATTGTGTTATATTTTATATTTTATTTTATTTCGCATGCTACCATTTCTTTAACTTGTGAATCTTTCTCTCATTCCTGGGCCCCAAAAATCCTGGCTTCGGTACCATGGTACCAATAGTCCACCCTACATTCACTATTTGAGTGGATTCCAAACTAATGGGTTTATTTATCTCTCAGGGCAACTTTTTTAAATTGCTGTATATTTCATTGTTTAATATATTGTAATAATATTTAGCACCGCGTCTTACTACCCGTTCGGGTTATACGCTTTAAGTACTAATTACTCTAATGGATTAGGAATTGGGAAGGTTGAATTAGAGGAAGTGAACCCGCATTTGCGTGGAGGGAGAGTGGAAAACCATTTAGGAAAAACCACCCCCAGTTCACCCGACCGAGATTAGAACCTCGATCTCCCCGTCCTCAGCAGTCGAGCTCTGCACGACAAGCGCGTTAGCCAACTACGCCACCGAGGCGGGTTTTAATATGTTGTAAATTTTAAGCATTAACACACACCGTTCAAACAAGTCAAAGTTTATGGCTCCATCGTTAAGGAGAAATAACTGAGGCCATAAATGTCAATGGCCCGCACGGCATCTTGTCCTGAAATCATAATATTACAGTAAGTTAAAAGAGCAATATTACAACAATAGACAATACGTTGGGAGTATGTTTATTGTTGTATGAAACACAAGTAGCTAGTCTCGTAATTTACTTGTCAGTTTACGGGTAACTCGGCATAAAAAACACAGTTCGTGTTCTTTCGGTTTGGTTTTAAATATAGTTTCCACACCCGTATTAAATATTCTATAAGTGTATAAAGTGTATAATAAATACACATGCTAAACTCAGTTTGTTCTAGGAACCTGTACAAATTTGTCTAATTTTTATATAATAAACAAACAAAATGGGTAATAAGTTGAGCCAACATCGTAAATTTATTGATTATAAGTTCAATAGTTTTGATAAATGTTATTTAAAGATTAAATAAGACCATTAATATACAGTGCTAACGTTATTCTACATTATCATTTATTGTGAAAACTCTCTATAGCCAACATAATTAACTACTATTTCCTTTGAAGTTATTTATCTTACTGGCGTAAGAAGGGATTAACTCCTACATTTTTTTTCCCACTGCATCCTACTGCCTGTATATTTGTGGTTTATTAAATCTGTATTGGTATGTTTGCGCTATAGAATATGATAAAAGATTATTTAGTTATTATCACCGCTTCTTACTACCCGAACGTACGGGTTATACGAATATAAAGGATTACTTGATTACGTACCCCCCATCTTCATCACAAACTTGTTGAATGTTATAAGTTTGAAATGATCCTCAACTGAAAGTCTTGGGATTGGCAGTAATGTATGATTACGCTTCTGTTATATCTGCATAATAGGTTCACAATCTTGCGTAACCTCATTTTCACAAGTTAAAATAGTGTATATTTATAATATATTAATATTTGTTTATAGCCGGCCTCTTACAACACCGTGCAAATGGTAGATTAAACTATTGACTCTATAGTTACCAGTAAATCATTGACACCAATCATTAAGATGACTTGGTCATTGAGAGGCCGGCCCCCCAGCAGCACACTATACAAACGCCTCAGTAGCTGTGCCAGCTTTTGTCCTGACATGCAGAACACAAATAACAATAATGTAACCCACCTCGGTGGCATAGTTGGCTAACGCGTTGGTCGTGTTGAGCTCGACTGCTGAGGACGGGGAGATCGAGGTTCGAATCTCGGTCGGGTGAACTGGGGGTGGTTTTTCCTAAATGGTTTTCCACTCTCCCTCCACGAAAATGCGGGTTCACTTCCTCTAATTCAACCTTCCCAATTCCTAATCCATTAGCGTAATTAGTACTTAAAGCGTATAACCCGAACGGGTAGTAAGACATGGTGCTAAATATTATTATTATTAACAATAATGTATATTATTAAAGTTGAGTCTTAGATAGAAAACTCAGGAAATAAATATAACAAGATGTAAAAAAAAAATTAATTTAATGAATTAGATAGTTTCAAAATTGGTAGATAAATTAAGTGACATTAAAATTCTAAAGGATTGATTATAATTTGCTTCTAATGAGCAACAAAATGTCATATATGAAAATTTCCAATAAATTTATATAACATCATCAACTGAATTAAAACGTAGGTTGACGACAAGTCTAAAATACACATATTACATATTAAAATTGTGTTACAAAACGTGGATACAATAAATCAAGGACAAAAACAAAGTTTAAAATCCAACTGTGTTGTAAATAAATTATAAAATTTTAAATTAGTAACTTAACATCTCCAATATGAAGTATAAAAAAAATGATTAAGTGTTCTTGTTACCAAGATTTGACGAATATAATCATTTTGATTTTAAGGTTATGCATGAAATCTAAGCCTTGTCTTATTCCAAATCCCATTACTCCCTGTGATAATCAACCATAGAAGGATGCTGATTCTTATTCTTCCGGCAGGTTTCGGTATATAAACACCATACTCGTGGAAACAAATTGTTGTGCAGGACACAAAGTGTCGTTATGACTGAGAGATGTAAATTCAAAAGCTTTAACTTTAATTATTACCACTCCTTACTTTAACTACTTTAGAATGTTTTCTAAAATGTTAATAATGTATATTGTTAAATTCATACTGAGCTTGTCAGAACTATCAATTAAATGAAGACCCTCTTTGTCAACGAAATGATAAATACCATTATTATAAGAGAAGTCACCCACGCTCATTAACTTGGTTAGAAATCCATAAAAATGTCAATAGCTTAATGGCGATTCGAAGAAAAATAATAAATTAACTAGTATTTAATATATTGCATAATGTATTTAGTAAACATTTTTTTGTTCCTGTAACCCCTCCGGACTATATGCTTTTTATGCATAAATGAGGTAGGTACAATTAATAAAGAGCTGAGAGGAAATTAACTCGTATTATTTTTGGAGGGGAGTGAAACATCATGTGGAAAAAATCACCCCCAGAACGTTCGACCAGAATTCAAACCCTGACCTCTCCTTTGCCAGCAAACTAGACTATTGTAAACGAACTTGATGTGTGGGAGAAATGTGAAGTTTTGTCGAGTAGACTACATGCCAACAATATGGAGATTCTTACAACGTTATAAGTTTTTGAATCATTTTGTACATATTTTGTACATCGGCATGCACCCACTTTGGTGGTCGATTGATCTAAGGCATCATCCTCACAGTAGACTGGATTTCCAACAATACAAATATCGGGATTTGAATCGCTGCCGGGTGTAGTGAGTTTTTGTCCCTAATTGTTTTTTAACTCTGCCTCCACGCAAGTGTGGGTGCATTTCATTTAATAACAACCTTTCTCATCCTAAGCCGGTTATAATAATTAGTATATACTATGTTTACTAACCTATTACCCGAACAGATGTGGTGGTAATAAATACATAAATAAGTAAATCCACATCAAAACATCACACGCGTGGTGTTATTTTATGCTCAGAATGTTAATCATACTATTATAATCTATAGTAAGTTGCAGTGGTGTAACTAGAGTAATTGGTATCTGGGATGACACCCCCATATATTCACATTAATAAACTTTAATTTTAAGCACAAAGAAAAATCAATCGTTTATGTTTGCCACAAGAGTGCGCAGGGTGTGACTATTGGAGGTGCGAGACTGACAATTTAATCAAAGTGAGTGAAATCTACCCCACTTGAAAATATATTTAATTTCTTTTAATAACTAGAATAAATTAAAAGAAAGGAAGAATCAATGCTTGATTTTAAAAGAATATTCATTATAGCACCGACATTACAAATTGCAGTTCCATCCATCGGGTAGCCCAGAAACAGGATCTCAAGCCTGCATTAAACACTACCATTGTAATATGCATCAACACTTTTTTAAATAAATAAATATCTCGTTCTTTTTTCACTACAGATTTCCGTTGTTGTTGTTGTTGTTAGTGAAGGTACCCCGGGTATGGACAACTATGATGTTTGCAAATAGACCTATAGTAGGTTTTTTAAAGTTTACAATAATTTCAGATGCTAATTTAAAGACAGAAAAATATTTGTAGTTGAAAACTAACCATACAAGTAGCGCTGAATTTCATTTTATTCAAATATACATGAAATTCAGTTCAACGTTCAGCCAATTCTTCAAAGCTAAAATCAGAGCAAGTAAGTACTTTATTATAAATCTCTGGCAAGGCAGGGTATGTTTAGGGCAGTGTTGGCAATTTTTTTTTTCTGGCTTGTTACTATTTGCGCTAATAGTCTTGGGCGATTCATTCCAGCTCAACATCTATTTAATAGTCCTATTTAAAAATTGATAATGTAATTTATATTTGATTCCTGATTGGACTAAGAGGTATTTATAAAAGACATCAGAAAAAAAACAACAGAAAAACTCTACTAAAAATATGACAAGAGATAATTGCATGTCAATACACAGAGACGCCAACTTAATAGCTAAGATTTATCAATTTATTAACTTGACCTAATTAGGTGATTTATTCGTTTTACAGCGTAATAGTTTGTTGATGCTATTCTTTAACTACGGTAAATTTAGCTGTGCCACGAATAGGCTACCCCTGGCTTAGGGTAGAGGAGGCAAGTAGTAAAAAGAGGAGTGTATTGAGGAACTTGTCCCTTCTCCCCCGCCCCCCATCCATCACCATATCTGTATAAACATTGGAAGCTGTCTAGAGTTCATCAATATTGTTTTAAAAATAGATGTATCTAGAACGATGGCTCTCAAACTGTGGTTCGGTTGTTCGCAGGGTGCTTATAAAGTGGTCAGCCATTGGGGAACGTTTGAGAATCCCTGTTCAAGAAGCTATTTTAAGGGGTCTTCCTCCAGTAATTTAAAAAAATTGGATACCTTTAGAAGCTATTTCGAGTGGTTATTCCTAGCACATTTAAAAAAATTGGATCCTTCTAGAAGTTATTGTGAGTTTGATTCAAAGCCCTCTTTTGGCTTCATATTTAAGAATATCAGAGGGTGTTAAATAAATCTACAGTAGAGAAGAACAAATCTATTCCATTCGAAAGAAAATTCTTTCCTTTGCCTCTCTTGGGTTTCATCGCTGGTAACTTAAACAAATATTAAAACTCTCCCGATGGTAGGCGCTGATAACAGCAAGCTTATGAGTGAAAGCAAGGGTGGTAGAATGGTGGAGGATAAAAGATGGAGGCATTTTACTAAACTGACCCATACAAAGACTGGAAAAAGTTCATGATGTTGATAAGATTTATGATTTATATTTACAGATCATATAATTTGTTCATAAGAACATTGATAATAAATATACTTCTATTCAAATAGCCTGATGTCGCTGCCAGAAAGAACACGGGAGCCAGTTTCTGATAATATATTCACAAACTAAGACCAATGTTTCAAATAAGATAAAGTTACAAGTTTTTATTGCAATATTATTTTTTCAAAAACAAAAAAAGCTAACACTTCCCCCCAAATATGCAGTAAAAAATGAATACATTACAAATATAAAAATAAATGTGAGTAAATGTTCTATATATTACAAATGTGATGCTTACTTTTGGAATATTTAAATTTACCAATTAGAAATTCAAGTTTAAGTATAAACACTATCCAGAAATGTTTCAACTGTTTGAATTTAGTAAAAGAGAAGAATAGAGTGAGTGCATTCTATCATCACATGAAGCACCGCACACAAAACAGTCCACATGTTTCCTGGAATAAAAGAAAAATCACAATTAATAAAATTGGTATATTTAATTTTTTATCAAGTAGATTAAGTAAGCTATCCTTACCTTCCCTTTCATAAATAATTTTTCCTGAAAACACACAAAAGTTGAACAATATAGTTAAAATGAGAGAATTAAGAGATAGAAATTTGGCTTGAGCATTTAGGGAAATGTTATTTAGTTTAGCAGTTAAATTGTATGAGCTTTGGATGTTGTAGAATAAGGAAGTTTAAGGTTGGGGCACTTTGGTATTTGACAAGTGGTCAAATGAGAATATTGGATTTCTGAATTTTTGGTAAATAAGTAAAATTGGGGGGTTTTAGGAATCCTGTTGATGAATTTGTAATTATTATATGGAGGAAAGATTAATGGAGCTTTGTTAAATGATGTTCTTATAAATTTTTGGTATTTGGAAGTAAGGTCATATTTAAATTCCAAAATGTAATTTCTGTCACTGAAATCTATTGTTTAAAAAAATATATATTCACATTGGTTGATGAGCGCACTCGTGTTGGCTTTATCTGCTTTGACATTTATGACATTTTTTAAAAATTTGTTGTTGAGTTGATTGAGGATTAGGTGTTCTTTTTATGTGGTTTTTTTTAACAAAATTATTTTGAATAATTTTATTTATTCGTTTGATAATAAGATGTTTAGTTTGATTTTTTTTT